>JASGCC010000441.1:35731-113684 GCA_030067915.1 Hydractinia echinata | reverse complement strand
AGGGAGAAATGTAAGTGTAAAAATTATTATTTAAAATGAAGCTAAGTTATTAACCTTGGCTTCAAGTAATAGATTTTGACTATGCTGAAAAATTAGAATTTAAAAACAATAAAAATAAATATTACTAAAGTTGTATAATGTGCATCTTTGTACGCTTGACAGATTAGGAAAGCTTTTAAAAGCAGGAAAATTTGTTGTTGGTTTCTTTTTTTTAAGGAAGAAACTTCACCTTTTTAATCGCTTGTTTATTTTTATCACGTTTTTTTGTGTTTTGTTTGCTCTGAACAACTTGAGAAGTACACACTTTGTGCAGTAATCGAATGAAAAATTAGCAATTTATGCTAGGATATAGTCTTAAAACTGCTAGATTTGTCTTTTAAAGATTCGACCTGAACTTTTAAAACAGAAAAACATTAATCTTTTTTAAGAAAAAGCTGAAATAAAAAATAATGAATATTTTAAAATGAATGGCCATGTGCTCAGGTGAAAAAAAAGTTCAGGGTTTTTTTTTTTGGAATTGACTTACAGTAAAATATATATAATCATCCTGTAGAAGAAAGAAATGTTTTGTGATTTGAGATATTGATAGACTTAATAGTGTCAAAAGGGATTAGCCTATAATCTAACTTTGTAAATTTTGTTATTATTAGGACGTTTTAGAAGACACGGACGCCAAAACCTTTTTCAAAAGAAACGCAATCCATATTTTTACTTTTAACAGTTTAATAACAAAAAAATTTTTGTTCATATTAGTACAATATCTTTTATACAGCAAAATAGTGTTGGGTACCTACAAACGTAGAACGTGTTCTTGTTTACTCTTCATAAAAAGTTAAGATCCTTTGTGAAACAGAGATGTGGTTACCATGATTGACACTGTTGGTTTTTAATTTTTGTTTTATAAAGAATTACTATTTTAACATATCAAGATTACAAAAAAGTATCTAGATGTTCGACTTTGAATAGAAAGTCTAGATTCCAAAATTCTTAGCGTTATCATCAAACCAAAAAATGCATCCACCTGACATAAACTAAAGGCCTATGTTTTTTGAAATAATATGAAGGAATAGCATAAGAATAACAAACCTGGTGCTTATTTCAAATTAATTGAAATGTTATTACCTGCCCAGCTGCTATTAAAGGGGAGGTATAAAGATTTTTTTAAACTTATGGACAGCTAAGGGTGAGGTGTTAAAAGGGGAAATACAAATTAAAATATATTGAGCATTTAATCAATATACGTTTAAAAGATAAATTTTAACATATATTTTCCATAAATCATTTTGTATAACCCATATTCCCTTTGAACAATAGATTTGTTATCGCACACTCCTAAAATATTGGAATTAACGCATTAATCAAAACCTTTAAGGAAAACTCCCTCGAACATAAATATATCTTACCCTTGGATTATTTATAAAAGTTTGTTAAAAAATGTTGTGTTATTCTTGAGGATATCTTTTCCGCACTAAGTACCATTATATCCGAACCAGATACAAGAAAGAACAAGCAATGGTGTGTCTCATGCTTGAAAAAAATCTAATAATTCAGTCACATTTAGTAAAAAGCTAATATTGACTGTGAAAAATTGTAATCTGCTGATCTTGATTTTTTGGTAAAAAAGTTAAAAAAAAGGATAGTTGTTAAGTCAGTATATCTTGTTCATATCATCCAGACTCGAATACTCTTATGTAATTAAAGTTTTGTGAAACACTTGTGCCAAACTTCCACACGGAGCTTTGGAAAAAGGTCAAAAATACAAAAGCAATAATGTTGAGAAATTGAATAATGGGGTACAAAGTCCGCAAGGGGGCTGTGAAGCAGTAGCTTTTTTACACTGAATGCAATTTTACAAGAGTTATTGATATATATACAGCAAAATTGTTCCAAAAGATAATATTAAAAAAATGCAGTTCTGAAGGTGTCTAAGACCAAGTCTTAAAATGTTGAAAATTGTTCAGATGGATTACAGTTTCTTGTGTGTGAAAACTGTTGGTAATTAAGCGTAAAAATAGTACATAAGTTTGGGTTAATGACATTTTACTTCTGTAATAGGTACAGATGCAATGAGACGAAGTAGTTGGTGACTCAGATTACATTATCAACAATGAACACGCCTTAATCAATAATAGACATTTTTATTGAAGTTAGTGATCATGAATGGTTTAGATAAGTTTGCATTTACAATAAGTGAACTTATCTATTTACTGGATTAATTAAGTCTAATAGGTTATGAAAACTGAGCTGTGCAGATGGATCACAGTTCTTGTTGACATGCTTTAATAGTCACAGTAAATGATAAATAGTAGAGTAAATATATTTTAATCGTAACATTTACTTTTTTTTAAGTTACTGATTGCGATGAGATCGGAAATATTGATTGATCCAGGTTACATACATCAACAAATGAATCATCTGCATTAACAATGAATAGAGGTTAGTAAAAGTTGGTGTAATTCATGAATGGTGTAGAAAGTTAAATTTACAAAAATGAAACTTAATCTATTAATTTAATGCTAAAGGTTATGAATGAAAATCACAGAAGATTTCATCAGTTTTCGCATATATGTTTCTGTTGGTGAAAAAATGTTTAAATATAATATCTGTCCCGGACAAAAAATATTGTTGCCGTAAGAATATTTAAACGTTATTTCTGCAACAATTAGTTCAAAAATTTCCAATATATTCTGTATGCGAAATCATTGGAAACGGTTTACTCAACCAATGTCGCAAATGCAAGAAGACTTTACATTGATTTAGGAACCTTTGAGAAATAATTTCCTGCATTTAAAAGAAAATAATGTTTACTTTACAAATTACGTAGCCAAGTCCAGCTAAATCAGCTAATGACCAATCTTTCAAATTCAAAAAAAGAATCTGCAATGTTTGTTAAAATATTCCTAAAACACCAATATTGTAAGATACACAGAATATAGTACTTAAAGTATACTTTCTTGTTCTTTTGTATCCCGTTTTAGCATGTCATTTAAATTTTTTTCACAATCTTCTGTTTTTAGATACAACAATCAATACTAATTTTGTGTTAGTCCGTATGGTCATTAGTCATAAGAAATTGTAATGTAATAATGTAAGAAACTTTCTTATTGTTAAATTATAGAAACTTTGACTCTGGAAAATCAAAATCAATTTCAAAGGGTTTGTTTAATACATCAGAGTCAAAAATAAAGTATAGAAATAATGGTATTTAAAAAAAAAAATCAGCAATAATGGTGAAACAGTTTCTGCAGATGTTTTGTTATATGTTATTTAGATAACTTTAATCTAAGAAAACACGGCAGCATAGAGACAATGTTGCAAATGAATTACCTGTGAACTGCTATTCCTTGCACCTCAAAAGAATGGCACCAACAATCTTTTTTGCAGACATCAACTCATACCTACAGATCTAGATTCCAAGAAATTCCACGATGAGTAATTTTAAAAACGCGTTTTTTTACAAAGCAAAGTTTGTAAGAACAATACAGTAACTTTCCACCAGCCCTAATACGCCATTAACAAATGTGTTCTAATTGAAATGATTTGTTTTGTTGATGAATGCAAAACATAGAAAATGAAGCCTACTCATTGAGGTAAGGACACATTTTGTATATTGCGTCAGTTATTTTATTTAAAGATGAGATTAATAAATAACAACTGTTTATGCTAAAAGTCATGCAAAAAGAACAAGAAAAAAGCATCACACTGCAATTCTCCCTGATTTATAAACCTACACTTTATGAAAGTTATCCACTCGCATTAGACTTGTAAGAGAAGCTAAATGACAAAAAATGTACTCTGTTTTACTGATACATAAGTGGCAAAATCAGAAAAGAAAAGGAAAAAGTCAGAAGAACAAATGTCTGAAAAAAATAACTCAAAGAAAAGTAAATTTTTTAAATTATATCCCTAAAAAAAATTATTTTTAAGTATCACTGTGATTATGTAATGAAAATTTGAATTTTTTAACTTAAAATACAAACATTTGTGAACAAAAAAATTTCACAAATTTGTGAGTTTTTACCATATTGTCCTCCTTTAATGTAATCGTAAAAGTCTAGAACACTAATTGCAATACCTTCTTTAATCTTTTTCCATTCAAAGCTTCTGCCTAGCAAAAGTTTGTAACACCTATAAATCTATTTGTTGAATTTTCTTGTTTTAAAAAACTTTTATGACCTTACGGAAATTTGCTTTCAAAACATTTTTGGTAAAAAATTTGCACTTAAGTACCCCTTTTTTGAAAACTTAGAATAATCATGTACTAAAACGCTTTTCAATGAATGTATTATTTGTGTTAAGGTCACCTTGTCCAAATCTCTAAACTGTAAACTAAAAAACTTTACACATTTTTTTTTTACATTTAAGCATATAGATTTTTCTATTTCTTCCAACTTGAATCCGCTAAGTAGTTTTCTCTTCTACTGGGTTTAGAAGAAAAAATAATGCCTATCAATCCATCGTCAATAATGCCCTGCACCCTCAAAACAACCAGAAATGATAATCAGATTTCTAAATATGCTGCAGAAGGTATATTTCCTGCGCGCTAAAAACCTTGATGGATGTTTCTTCTCTACAGAGTGACTTAATATTTGATTCAGATAGTGAAAATGAGTTCCTGAAGTAAGTATTCTTTTTCGCACTGTTAGTCATACCAAAAAATAATTATTAAAATGTAAATGTAATAAATCAACTTAATCTTGGGTTAAAACCTAATGAATGACTTCTGATTTTTCAACCCAATTGTTAATTAACTATTATCACAATCAATGGCATAAATGGGACTGACCAATTAAGTTTATAAATCAATTGTCAATAGTTCAAAGTACAATTCAAATCACCTACTGCTTGATGAAATCTGTCTTGTCAAAGTAGTTTATCTTTTTTTATGATTAGTACTTTGACTGTTTAGTACCTTGCGATCAAGAAAAATACAAACAGTGCTGCGAGGAGAGAGAGTGGATAAACCTGTCAGGTGAAATGGATGATTGCAACTGTAAAATCTCAAGAAATACTCAAAACAATCTCCTGCAATTCATAACGACATGAATTAAAACAACCACAATGTCTCTAAAATGGTTATGCCAAGATAAGTTGAAAGTAACACTTTTAGTGTTCTCCGTGGGTGAAAAAATGACGCTTTGTCCATATGTTACAATGAATTGTTGGCATTAATAACCAGCAAAGGGAACCAATTTGAGAGTGCGGTGTATTCGTTGCAAATTTTTGCATTGGATACATAAAGAACATAGATCAGCAGTTAATGGTTTCGAAACAAAACAAAAAAAGCAGTTAGAAGCACTATGTTATCTGTAAATGACAATCTTGCCTTTACATTATAAGATACAATACATGTCTATTTCTGCTTCAGCAGAAATAGACATGTATTAAGAATTATACCTATAACTTATGTCAGTGTTATTATTCTGGCATCTCTCTCACAACAACCTCCACCAAATATTTTTATCATTATAATTATATCTCAGCTCTTGACCTTTCGGAATGTCATGCAACGCAAACAGACAAAGATGTGGTTTATCATCTATTGCTAGTTGTTTTATGTTAGCATTGCAGTATCTTTGAGGAGAATCATTGATAAACTTGCAAATTTGACGACTTAAAGTCGCATCAATACTGTAGAGAGAAAGTATTTATCCACATAGTAAGCAAGGTACAAAATTACTTTATAAACATACACATTCGTGTGCGTTATTTTATGCAACAGACTAGAAATATTATTTGAACATTAATTTTATGTGACAAAAATTATAATTTATATACACATTTTATTTTTGATAAAAGTCAGTTAAATAAATGTGTAAACATGAGTTTTTTTGGAGCACACAAAAATCAGTAATAAGGTTATCTTGCTGATAAAACCAAATTATCATATTGACAACTCTGTGATAGGAAAATATACTTTGCAGAACCAGTCTATTACTATTACTATTTTAAAGTCTGCATTTTTTCCCATAGAAAATTTACCAAGGCATATAAAATATAATCATTAAATTTCAAATTGTGAAGCTCTACAGCTTTATTAGAACAATTTTTACTACTGATTTGCTATATTAGTTAGTGATCAAATTTACAAAAGAGTAGATTACAGTATTTTTCTACAGTAAAAATGTTAAAGTTTCTTCAGTAGAAACACTTTTCATGCAACGTAAATATCCTAATAGTAGCATCAAAACGTTTTATATTTTACTTTAAAAAATATAAATTTGGACGCAAAATCTTTGTTATTGAAAATAATATTTTTCATAATTGCAATAATAATCATCGTACCTTTAACCTATTTAATTTTAGTATATTTAATTTTGTGTTGCAAAATTTTTATGATTTAATTTTGCAAATGGAAAAAACAAAAAAAAGAAACAGATACTTTAGTCACAGAAAAGAGCTTGTTTTCCCTCAAAAACGAAATAAAAAATGACCAAAAAACATCAAAATAGCTTTAGTATGCTTAAATCAGTCAAAATTGTTTCCTACTTTCAACGTGATTATCAGCAGGGTTTTCGAATTTCACAATATTCACGCTTAAATGTTTTTGCCTGCATTCTTTGATCTAGAAATAACTCAACAGTATTTAACTTCTTGATTCTTTTTGAAAATTGCGTAATTAAATACGTAAACATATGTAAGCAAAAATCTGATTAGGCTCGCTCTAATAAATAAAAACATTTAAATACAAACCATTGATCTTTTTTATGCAAATAAAAAATGAAGTTTCCAATTTCTCTTGAGCATAATTTAATTCACGGCGTTCTGCATCAATGTTGCTGATAAGGTCCCCTGTAAAAACAAAACAGTCAGCTTGCAAATATTACAACTGTATAACAACAGCAATTGAGGTTATATTGAGGTAAAATACAAATTAATTGATTTTCAAATGCTGGCAGCTTAAAATGCAAAAAAAAAAAAAATTAAACCAGACTACGTATTATATATACCTGCATATTCGCATAAAAACTCTCCCTTCTTTACGCATCTGGTCACAATACACCATAACCTAAATAATATCATATGTCTAAATTTATAACACAGTTAGTAGCAATATGCTATTTTAAACGAGTAAAGATTTTCTTGTTGTTTGTTGGCTGCTTATTATAAATAAAATTCTTATTTTATTTAGGTATGTTTTCAATAAAGCACAAACGTTACATCACTTTTGCAAAAGTAGATCAAATTATTTTTTCTTTTCACACAAAATGTGAAAATATAATATAAGGACGAAAAACAATTACCAGGTTTAAGGAAAAATATATACTGCCACAAAAAAGGTTAAGACAATTTTTTTTTCAGACCTTTTCTGCATTTTTTCTAAAAAGTTGTATTCTCAACATACAATATACATAGACCGTTCTATTATATTAACAAAATGTGGTATTGTCAATTGTCTTTGAAGCATGGCCCAAATAAATTTATTTCCTCAAATAATTATTATCCTGTATTCATTTCCTTAAATAATTATTTTTTACATTATAAATTGAATTTGAGTGAGATATATTTCACATATATATATTTTTGATTCGTCAAATAAAATAAATATGTTTTCACGCTCATTCATGCTTATTTATGAACAAAATAACATAAAATGTAAAAAAAAAATATTTTAAACCTATTGCTTCATTTATCCATAACTTTTCTAAATGTGGTGGGTCTTTCCTATCTCTACAATACTTCTGGGCGATAGCATCATCATTATGGCATTGACCTCCTCTGCGACTTTTCTTCATGCTGTAACAAAAAAAACACTCTAACTTGGTAATGAACAGTACATGTTACTACAGGTACTATTTAGAAAAATCTGCACTGATGGTGCATCGTACAATGGCTGCTGGCATTTTCTACAGAAATTTTTAATAAAATCCATGACCACACAAAAAAAAAAAAACAATCTAAAAAAATGTTACTGCATATTGAATGCAAAAGTTAAATTAAACTAAAATATTAATTACAAGCATACCTTTGACCTCACACTTGGAATTATAATTTTTAGATAATATATATCTAAAGTATAATAAATTAAGAAAGTCTGATTAGACATGAAATTAGCAATGAAATTCAGGAGTTTTATTAAATTATTGTTAAATTATTATTGTACTAAAAGAACCATTGAAACTAGTGCAACAAGAACATCACTTAATCCTTCTACAAATTAAGTGGCAAACTAAATAAAATGTCACCAACAGGGAGATAGTTTAAGTAAACTATTTTGAAAATTCTTTCATTGTCACTTGGCGTTTGTAATAGAAGTACTTAGATCGAGCTTGTTAGTTTTAAAAACTTAAACTTAAAAACAAAAACAAAATTGGTTCTGGCTACAAATTTTTTTAAACAATTTCAAGGTAAGTTTTTTGCTATACTTGCCATACCCAAGGTTATTATTAAGCATACAGACATAAGTGACTTACCAACGCACAACAATGGTAAATATATATAAAAAAGACATATAAAATTTAACAAAATCATTGTTTGACCAACAAAAAATAGGCAAGTCTCTGTGACCATCTTTTGAAAAGTCTAATCAACATTACGTCATCTGAACTTTTTAAAGCGGAATTTCCCCACAAATCAATTGTTGCGATTTTGCAAGATTGTATATAGCTTATTTACACAGTTAGATTTTAGCAAAAAGTTTTGTAACATGAATTAAAAAATGTTCAAAATTTAAACAAAATAAGAAAAGCTCAGGCTCAAGCTAATTTTTTACTATCTTTTCTTTGCCTGCATAGGCATCACCATATATCTAGCTAGTGGTTAATACTATAAGGACTTCTTAAAAGACAAGGCAGGAAGGTAATATTGTCAAATAAAAAACATTCAATATATCTCTATTTGTAACAACTGTATATATACCACCATAGCGAGCATTACTAGTGAATTTCCTATCATTTCCGAAAAAAAAGTTTTCTTTATGTCACATTTATCAAAGTCAACAGCATTTTTTAGTGTCTTCATTCGTTTCATTCTTAATAGATGTTAAAATGTTTCTCATATTGTACAGACGAGAGAGGAATATAAATTATATATGTTTTTCTTCTCTTGTCTTTGAGCTTGCATATTGTCATGTTTAATTTCATTTGATTAAGATTTATTCTCTCATTTTTTGTAAGTATCAGAATGTACTTTTGATCCAATTATTGTCATACTAAGCAGAACATTAAAAGAGAGAAACAACAACACCACAACAAACGTATTGTTGTTTCTCTGTCAATAAATGTTCCTTGTAATCCAAAACAACAATAAACTCTCTAGCGGGTAAATTAGTATCGCTAATGTGAAAAAATACAGTAATTCTTTTTAAAGGAAAAGATCTTCTCCAAAATTTTCTTGTTCTCCTCTCAGAAACTCTAAAACCAATATGGCCACACAAGCTGCAGACCACGCTACAATCGAGGGGCAGAAGCAAAAATATACAGACCCCGAAATTACAATCGGTATTAAAACTGCAAGTAAAGGTTGCGGCGCGGGAGAGGTCCCTGAAATTTTTTATAGCAATTTAGAAGTTCCTACGCAACCTCTTCCCAGGGCTCTTTCTATATAAAATGGGGGAGTCAAGATGAACAGCAGTCCTAGTTCGTACAAGTTACTAAAAGTCGTAAATTTATTAAAAACGCATTCGTTTCTCAGCAGCGGCGTCCACGTTGCAAAAAGCTATTTATAGAAAACAATACAAAGACAATTCCTAGGTTTTTTCTATATAATTGCTTCTTTCTCCCTTCCATGTTTTTGGTCTAAGAATTTAATTATTTAATGTTTTAACTGTTTACTCTAGGCGCTGATTTAAACTGAACTTGAATTGAATTATTCAGTCACAAAGCGCTTTAAAAAGTTTCCAGAGTAAGCATTCTAAGTACCCAAAGTTATTTGCGATTAAACATTTTTTCTTTAGGGGCGAATCTCCACGGGACGATTTTTACGACGATCGACCAATCAAATTCAAAAATTTATGAATTTTTGAATTTGATTGGTCGCGATTTTTGTCATGACGAAAAGCTAAATAGGTTCATCCTTTTGTCACAAAAATCGTAGCGAATATCGTCCAGTGGAGACTCGGCTTAATAATAATAGCCGTATTTCGTCTGTCTGTCCACGAGAAAAACGACGTGAAAAGAGCACATGAAAATAGCGTGTAATTTAAGGACGGGCAACCTCGTGAATATTTGCACGTGGTTTCACAAGAGCTATTTATCATATTAACAACAACAGCAAGATTGAGAACAGTGAACACATTAATTGCAATTGAGTGTCTCCAGATTTGATACAAAAAACATTAAGTTACCACATAAGAGATAAACATTGTTTCTGTTTGATTACTTTGTTATGTTTCACTAGGTAACGCCAACAACATTAAACTATCCTGTATGTGTTGACTGTTAACAGTTATCAATCAATACAGTAAAACTTCATTTGTTCGCTAAACTAAGTTAAATTACAAAGCAAACAAAGGGTATAAGAAAAAGGAGTTTAAAACAAGATTTTAAGTTCTTTACAATATTCTTAAATAACATTTCTATACTAAAAGTATCTATTACTGTCGCCATCGCAATGTTTAAGTAATCTAAAATTTAAAAGACATGGTTTTATTGTAATATTTCTTTAGCAAAAAGAAATAAAAAAGCATGTTTGAAAGTTTGTTGGAAAAATTCGTTTGGTAGCTTTATTATAAAAGATAAATTAGAAGAGAATTAGTTCTTCACTAGGAAAAGTTAAAGTAATATCGTTACAAACCTGAGTTTCATTTCTTCTTTTCCCCTCTTCAAACCACAGATTGTTTTTCTGTACAATTAACTCAAAGAGCCATCATAAAATATAAGAAACTTTATTATTATTCTTTTATTCCCTCTGCTAATATGACAAACCTACAGCGGCAGTGTTTATTGTTTCTGTTTTATTCCTCTTCTCTCATTTAAGAGAAGAAATTTTGAACGTCGTGATCGATTTCCAATTTTAATTTGCACATTTTTCGCCGAAAAGTCACTTCAGACCCAATACGCAATCTTCTGTGAAATACGCCGGTGTGTAAAATATTTTTTAAGGTATGTATATATGTATCCATTTTACGTTATTATCACTGTGTAGCAGAAATGTGTAGATGTAAAAAATGATTTTGGGAATCCTCAAGTCCAATGTAAGTGAACTTTTTATTATTATATATAATTCCACTTAAAGTATATATAATTCCACTTCAAGTTTGTATATATATATATCCACTTTAAGTTATTATCGCTCCAGCAGAAAATGTGTAGATGTAAAAAAATGATTTTCGTTATTCTTAAGTCCAATGTAAGTGAACTTTTTATTATTATATATAATTCCACTTAAAGTATATATAATTCCACTTCAAGTTTGTATATATATATATCCACTTTAAGTTATTATCGCTCCAGCAGAAAATGTGTAGATGCAAAAAAATGATTTTCGTTATTCTTAAGTCAAATGTAAGTGAACTTTTTCTTATTATACATAATTCCACTTAAAGTGTATATAATTCCACTTCAAGTATGTATATATATATCCACTTCAAGTTATTATCACTGGAACAGAAAATGTGTAGATGTAAAAAATGATTTTCGTTATTCTTAAGTCCAATTTAAGTAAACTTTTTATTATTATATATAATTCCACTTAAAGTATATATAATTCCACTTCAAGTATTTATATATATATATATATATATATCCATTTTAAGTTATTCTCACTGTAGCAGAAGATGTGTAGGCGTGAAGAGTGATTTTCGTTATTTTTAATATTACCTGATAATCCCACTTTAAATAATTACTACTCATAGTTACCACTAATGCGCCCCAAATTGCAAATAGACAGAAATAAAGAGGATTAAAATTTTAAATGGAAAATGGTTGATGTTTTATGAGATTGCATGATGACAGAAAATGTACAACGGGATCGAGCGGAGGATTGTTGATAAGCTTATTGCACACGGAAGCAGAAAATCCGATAAAAAATAAAAAATAAAAAAATGGCATAACTTATATTTTTTGCCGTTTTGATTTATGTAAACCTTGTGTAGTGTAAACCTGAAATTAACATATTTCTCTTGTAAAGATAAACTATCCTTTAATGCTCGCGTAAGTTTCAATGTGCTGGCTGTGATAGCAGTTATATTGGTGAGACATCTGACCACATTAGAACAAGAATAGAGAAATATATAAAAAGGAACACTTATTCACATATTTTTAAGCATCTTAACTCAACAAGTATTTATCAGCTTTTTTCTAGCTTTTTGTATGTATTGTTTCAAAAAATAGATATCTCCATAAACAAAAGTAATTTAAAAATAAAAAAAAACCCTTTATACTCAATGGAAAAGCCTGATCTCAATTCTCAATTTGCTCACTTGGCAGCTAGTTTGTGTATTGTATTTTATTTATTGTGATGAAGGTGAAATTAATTTTTTCTTGAAATTATTTACTTATTTCGTTATTTCAGGATCTTTCAGAAAATACTATAAGCCTTTGGATCAAAGCCAGGATGCGTTCTGAAATTAATTTCATAAACAGGTTAACAGGTTTAGCACTAACGTGGTCGGAGCAATCACAAATATTTTTTTGAAAATGTAAACGCTTTTTTACATTAAATTTTTGCTGTAATTTAAACACAACGAAAAAAAGAGACAAAAAAATTGTTTGTTATATGAGATCCATTTTGGGTGATCGAGCAAAAGTCTCGCGCAAAGTAGAGAGTGTGAAAAAAAGTTTCCCATACAAAACACAAACAACAGCACTATATACCTGCGGTCATTAAATGTGCTTCCCTTCGGCGGGGCGCAATCATCATAACAAAAAATGCATAGATGGAAAGAATCATTTTAGTTATCCTTAAGTCCACTTAAAGTAAATATAATTCCACTTTAAGTATATATGATGTTTTAAAAGCGACTTCTTTATAAACAACTGTCTGTTCGGTACAAATATAACCATAAGCAACAAAAACATTAATTGTCACGAAAATAGAAAAAGGCATGCTTTTAAAACAGAAAAAATAGAACTCTGAAAAAAGAAAACTACAATAACTTTATTTTTTTCTTTAACCAAAAACATGAGTGTTTTTATTATTTTCCCTTTTTACATATCGTTACAAAAGTTAGTTGAATAAAACTAAGCAAGCAACCTCATATCTACATATTGGCTTAAAAGTAAGCAACTTAAAATCTGACCAAAATCCAAAGGGCTGCTTATATGAAAAAAAATCATTTTGTGTTTATATGAAACATTTTTGTCCCGAGACAATTCTTCTTGAGTTTAGGGGGAATCCAGAAAGGAAAAATACAAATAAGAAGAGAGAAAATTTCGGAGACTGTTGGTTTTGATTGCTTTTTTTTTTGAACATACACAATGCGGAATTAAAATGTGCGAATAGGACCCCAAAAATTGTGGAATCTACAGAATTTAAAATTGTGCATCACATATATTTATTATTTGGTCCCATTTTATAGTTTTCCAAATTGAAGAAATACTGTTATTTTAACTTGCACAACAAAAACTGATATTTCCAGTAGCAGCAAGAGTAGTACAATATGATTTTAGGTGCTTTTTTTATAGAGGCAGTCTGGCTCGACAAACGGGCTGCCTCACTTGCTGAGCTGGCTTTTAACATAACTTGTACTTATATGGAAAAAAACTAATTCAGTTACGCCGGCTGACTCTGATCAATGAAAACAATAAATAATGTAGAATAATAGAAATACTTTAAACAACAAAAGAATTTATTAATTAAGCATAATAAACCATCTCGCCTAGGCAGGCTACCTTTGTTACTGTTTATTCGAGAAAATGTTCATTTCGCTTACCGGGATTCCGCCTCTGCGAAACGAAATCTCGCCTACCGAGCCAGCCCGTTTGACAATGTGAGATCTTGGTAAACAGGCCAGCCCACTAACCGGACTTATATAAAGAGCCTCTTACTATATTAAATATTTTAAAGAGACATATACATTAAATGGATTAACGAAATACAATTTAAATGTTTTATATCCACCCTCTATGGTTAATGTTGCAACGTTAGAAGTCGTCTCTTTTGTTAGTCAAAACATCTAAAATGTTTTGTTCGTTATCTTTTTTCCATGATCCACCTATTATTTTCATTATTAATCTAATCACCAACATCCACTGTGAGTAATCCCTTTGATCCGAGTTTCTCTTCTTGTATAATCCTTCGGTAAACTCACAGCCTTAAAAAAGAAATTGGTATCCTCGAAGAAATCTAATGACGGAATTATTTATATCTAATTCGGTTGTTTTCACAATTCCTACACTTTTGAAATCGTTTTGTACTGTTTCCTTAGCCTCAATGAACGTGATGTACTTAAAAAAATAAAAAATTCAGGGAGTGGGTTGCGGTTTTAAGGTATAGTTAAATTCAATTTAACTTCAACGTTATTAAGGTTTGTTGTTTGTTGCTGAAATGTTTTTGTTGACGATAAGAAAAAATGGTTGATTAATGATGGTGGAATATCGTAGTATCAGCCGCTGATTCACGTTTCCAACTTTTGTTTTCCTTTTTATTCCACCTCTTTAGGTAAACCGAAAAAGTAAAAATAGAGTTAACGCATTTGTCCGGAACAACATAAAATCCGGGCTTATAAAGCCGTTTTCTTGAAATGGTCTCTTATTTATGGATGTTTGATCGTAATCCAAATTTTTTGCTAAAAAAAAATCGAAATACAAACAAATTTTTGAGCATTCACGTCTAGTTTGTTATTGCGTGCAATTTTTTACAGGAAATACGCGCAAAAATCTTTGCACAAAAATTACTACAAGCAAATATATAACCATACAGCTTACATAAAAGAAATGCATCTATGTTTTGTTCGAAACCGAGAATATCACTATTTTTTCTTGAGAAAATTGAAACTTGCGCGAATTTAATACGCGCGAAACATGTTCCTATTGCTATTACATGAATAAGAGAATAGGAGTAACTACATCGAAATGCAGATAAAACTAGTCTTTTAAGACGAAAAGTTTAATGAAAAAAAAGGAGGTCTTCCTCTAAAGAATAAGAAGCCGCTAGAGAACTTCTCCATTCTCCCCTTTACAGGGATAATCGGAAAGCTAATGGATTTCGACTGTACGAAACAAACACCTATAAATGTGGAAACATGAGGATTGGTGAAATTCACTCATGCTTGGGATCTGGTGCGGGCCCTTGGAATACACAAGAAAAAAACTTTATTAACTGCGCCAAAATTAGACACGCAAAATTTAATACAAACAAGCTTTATGACATAAAATATTTAGATTCGAAAAAAATTTGAATAAAAGTGGATATATATATATATGGTAGAAAAAAATGGACTTATAATGGATCTCAACCAAACCATTTTGAATTTTGCTCTCATCCGAAAAAGGTCTCTCTGAAACTAGTTCCTATCGGTACAAATTACTTCGGACCTAAACAGATAATGAAATTTGGCAGTTTTGCATCAATTTAAAAAAAATGGGCATGTTTGCATGTATATATTCAAGATTTTTTAATCCCAAGGATAGGCTGTTTCACATATTTGATAAAAAAGTGTTAAAACAACTGTATAACTACGTCATGCAACCAATATAAAAAGGAAGTTAAGATATACGGCCCAGTCTTCTTAAAACGCCCACATATATACCGGTGGCACTTTAAGTCCAAATTTACACAAGAGTGAGATATACATTCTATTTCCAAAAATCCTAAAAAACGTTTCACAAAAGGACCCAAATTAATTATAACCAAGGCCTAGTGGTTCGTAACGATAACTAGGTTTCTGAAACAAAAGGAATTTTGGTTACAAAATTTCTGCTTTGAGAAAATGATGGTCAAAACTGAAAGTGGATCTCAAAAATCCACTTTAAGCGAAAGTCCAATTTAAGTCACATTTTGCACGAAGAAAAGACCACTTAAAGTCGATTTAACGAAATATATATATATATATATATATATATATATATATATATATATATATATATATATATATATATATATATATATATATATATATATATATATATATATATATATATATATATATATATATATATATATATATATATATATATATATATATATATATATATATCTATATATATATATATATATATATATATATGTAATAGCCGCATTTGGTAGACATTTTGTGCGAAAAAATGCAACCTTTGGTAGACACGGTCATTTGGTAGACAATTTCGTGTCCACCAAAATATTTATATATATATATTTAGCATTTGGTGGACAAAAAAGCAATTTTCTTTTATGCCACTTTCTTCTGCATAAAGTACTCTGTTAACACAAAAAATCTGGATTCTATTAGGTCATTGGCTGCTGAGAAAAACCATTTTTAAAAATGGTTGTTGTATATATGCGAAAGTCAAATGCGTCATCATTTGGTAGACACGGCATATATTTCCACTTTCATGGAAGCCTGGTACCTATAAATGGGAATCAAATTCGCCTTAAACAGTGTCTTAATACTATAACATGGTAAAAAAAATATTAACATTCCTGTTATTTGCTTAGGGCTTCCACTTGAAAATATATACTTTTATACATTTATGCTGGGCGTATTCTACCCTATCCTGCTGGGTTTTGTTTAATAACTCGTTTTTGCTACGATACTTATTGAGTGTTGTTATATTTATCTATTAGGCACCCACATACTATTTTTTAGGTCTAAGACCTTCCAAAGCCTTGGATATTGTCTATTACTTGAAACTACCCCTTAAGAGAATAGGAGTAACTACATCGCAATGCAGATATAACTAGTCTTTTAAGACAGAGATGTTAATGAAAAAAAGGAGGTTTCTCTCCAAAGAATAAGAAGCCACTGGAGAACTTCTGCATTCTCCCCTTTACAGGGATGATCGAAAAGCTAATGGATTTCGGCTGTACTGAAACAAACACCTATGAATGTGGAAACATGAGGATTGGTGAAATTCACTCATGCCTGGGATCTGGTGCGCGCCCTTGAGTAAGCATCCCCTGCCTCCTGCAAGACACCAGCCACATTCATTGACACTATCCGCAAAAACCAATAACCTTTGTTAAACGTTGAAAAAAGAAGAGTCGACAACTACAAATGGTATCGTTGTTGCTTTTACCTACCGACACAGACCCCAGGGCTAAGAAAGGTAGACTTGGAACCCAGCCCTTACAAAGGTTGTGACAAAGAATGAAAAGCAGCAAACCTGGAACCAGAAAAGCTTTCTGACCTTAGACATGAACACTTAATCATAATCGGGAAAATGTGATAATCTTAGGAAGGATAATCGTTAGAACTTGAAACTTACATCACAACGTTAGTCCATCAAGGGAAAATATTCCGAAAATTTTGAAGACGTGGTTAATCCAATTTTCAATTCTTTTGGATTTAACCCAAAATTCTAGAAAAATCGGATTTTCGTGCAATTTAGTATTTGCTATTTCATGCTTCCGATAACGTCACAAAAAATGTGCTCACATAAGCAATCAAGTTTTGCTGCTATTTTGTGCCTTTCCTGACGTACACTATGTGCCAAATTGGATTTAATTGGACTCTTCCTAGTCATTACATGATCGAAATATTTCCGGACTGAATAGGGTTAAATTGTCCCCTTAACTGCAAAAATCAAACTTGCATTTAAATTGCTTTATCCTTTAGGGAATTATTGTTAGTTTGTAAACAGAGAAAGTTACTGCAGCTATCTACACTTCAAATTTCCCCCGTAATTTTTTTTTTTGTTATTTTTCATTTATCGATAAAATTGCTTAAATACAATATCACCTATGGATCCTTCCAAGACTCTTTATAAGCTAGCTTAACGATTGGTCCTCCTGTTTGTAAACAGATCGCTGCGTTGAAAGTTGGACCAGAGCATTAAAAGATTGGATGGCGTAACTATAAGCGCGTGCGCTCGTTGTTTGAGAAAGGGTCACAAATTCCAACTGTTAACCATTGTCGTTATGCGAGTTTTTGAATGAATGAATTGAAAGTGGAAGATGGGTCAGGACATCGTCACTACTTTTAATTTTTAGCTCTCTACTTAATTACTTAATTTGCCGGTAATGTTTTAAGTACAAATATTTCTATCTCAGAAAGATAATAGATGAGATTTATAAAAACCTATGCCTGAACCTAAATTTTTTCAACTAGCTTCGAAGATCTCACTTTTGTTTTAGTCACAGAAATAAATTAAGCAACTTGAACTGAACTTAATACATTTCAGTTACTTAAATAAACGTCTGGAAAAAGCAACTCTTCTATGGAACCATTTGAAGAGGACAAATATACTTGTTTTGACCTTTTTACGTTTTAAGACCTTTACTTTTGTAATATTTGTTTTTGATAAATTTGACATGTTAATATGAGCGTGTCATCACGGTTTTTTAAATCATGTATAAATCTTAAGCAAATCAAATATTAAGATTTTGGTTTAAAACGTTGATCATGCGGAAGCAGAAAATATTCAACTAACTAAGCCAACTGTATTATGTTGTTCTAACCAATTTCATTGTTTCTTTTTTGATTATTTTCAAATGACGCGCTATCTATGGTAAACTCTACTAAAATACATTCACTTTTTATTAACCAAACTTGTTGAATGCAGATTCTACAGTTAATTTTGTAACGTAGCTAGGCTATATTTTTATTTAAATAGGCCATAGCTTTAAACATTCAAACTTTTCCACGAAATAAATTTAAACGGAGTAACAACACTAGTTGCGTAGCCTGTGCTTTTATTTAAAACAAGGTTGTATATATGCGGTAAATAATTCTTGAATTTCATGTTTTTAAAACTTTTGATTTACCAATATTTTTCTTATCTACAACTCAGTATAGGTAAATTAAAATGCAGGAACTTGTTTGATATTCAGGAGGTCATATTGTCACAGTCAAACGCTTACGAGCGTAACTTTAAAAAAAATCAACTCAAAATTATCAAACAAACTGCTATAACAGGTTATTTATATGCATTATTGTCTTGAAAATTTCACACTTTATTATAATTTTGGTGAGGATCTCAAATATTTTATCCATTTTACTGCTAAATATTTTTAAAAATTAAACTTAATAAAACTGTTTTGTCACTGCTTTAGTTGAAAGGCGTAGTCTATTGCTTATATCATTGGAGTTTTTTTAATTAAAGCGCTCAATCTGGGATATACCGCCGAGTAACTGGTTTAGTCTCTATAATAATTGGCGTTGTCCGTCTGTCGGTCAAAACTGGATTACACTAAACCACGTACGAAATCTTCAAGCTTCAAGTAACAAATGACAGAGATCTTGCTGTCGCGTTGAATCGCTTTCTAATTTTTGTAATATACAATTAATATTTCAGCACGGTCTTAAACTGGATCTTGACAAATGTTAACTAAATGACATTTTTCTCTCTTTTCAAACTAAATATTATGGACAGAAAAATAGAACATCGTAATGGAAGAAAAAAACAAGACACTAAGCGGGCAATGATGAGAAGTTCCAGGTTGCCAGATATTTTTTACCAACGCTGAACTCCAAATTCTTGTTTCCAATAAAGTATCGGTTAGAATGAAGCGTTTCGTAAATACCAATTACATGATATGGTGTCATTTCAACAAATAAATTTAAACGCGCAAAAAGACGATTAATAAGTGCGTGCTATTATCGAATTTCCACATTTTCAAAAAGTCATGCATACAGCATTTATTGTTTTCCACGGCGAAAGGGCTATTTACAAACTTTAAAACAAGGAACAAAATTTCGGAATTATAAACGCTCCTTCAAGGTTGGTGATGTTGTGTTCGTATCGGGGATTGGAAGATGTACATGGTATCTTTTCTTACGATAATTGTACAAACTATAATGATGGGAAATTGTAATGGGAAATGTTAGGAACACTCTATTTCGAAATTGGTTTTACTTGTTGACGTTGGTGAAGGATAATGCCCCACCGAAGCAAGAAAAATAGTCTTCTTTAACTTTTTATGCATTAATTCTGTACAGTATTTCATGTTTCTTAGATGCACGGAAGACATTTCGGAGGAAACCATAATGTTATTTGCTGCACAATCAGAGCAAAATTGAACGTTGTGGCTGTATCTAACGTTTAACATTTCAATCCATAAGAAGCAATTGGTGGACAATAAATACACACTTGAACGCTACAGTTCTTTTTCAAAAAAATAAAATTTATATGTAGATTGAAATATTGTGGGTTTATTACACAAAGTCGGAAAATATATGAACAAAAATGGAGTATTTGGTGGACAATAAGTGGAACATTGTGGACTTATTACAAAATGTCAGAAATTATATGCAGAAAAGTAGAGCATTTGGTGCACAAGCAGGGATAAATTTCCTGTTACCGTTTTCTTACAAAATCGTCGGCAATTATATGAACAAAAATGGAGTATTTGGTGGACAACAAGTGTAACATTGCGCGATGCGGGTTTTTTATATTTAAAAGATCTATATATACAAAAATGGAATATTTGGTGGACAATAAGTGTAATATTGCGCGATGCAGGTTTTTTATATTTAAAACATCTATATACCGTAATTCCTCTTTTTAGCCCCCGGGGGGCTTATTAAATTTTGGAGGTTTAAGACGGGGGACTTAATAAAAGCGGGGGCTAAATAAAGGGAGGGGGCTAAATAAATAATATAATTTTAAACACAATATCCATTTTCAAATTAATACATAATGATAACTTCATCTGTTTCACCATCATCTTCTCATCTAACAGAAGAAGTTCTATGATGGACTTGTAGTGCCTGGAACATACACAGCCCGTTGTAAAAAAAAAGAACCATAGATATTTTGCAAACAAAACTTGGGGAGAAAAAATTAATGCTGCAGCATTTGGATATCGTTGTATATGACATTAAATCAACGAATAATATCGAATTTCTTTGACTACTTTTACTTTTTTATTTTATTTTTATTTTTATTTTTTATTACTATTTTTTTTTTTTTTGGGGGGGGGGCTAAATAAAGGCAGGGGGCTAAATAACTTTTTGAGTCGCTGGAGGGGGAGCTTATTAGAAGTGGGGGCTAAATAAATGGAGGGGGCTAAAAAGAAGAATTACGGTATACAAAAATGGAGTATTTGGTGGACAATATGTGTGTACATAGAATAAAAAATTATAGGCAAAAAAATGAGGCATTTGGTAGACATTCAGACGAAAATTGAATGTTGCGGTATAATCTAACATTTCAAAAATTATATAAACAAAAATGCAGCATTTGGTGGACACTAAGTGAAGTAGTGTGCTTTTATTACACAATATCAAATATTATAGGCACAAAAACGGAGCATTTGGTAGACAATAAGAGGATATTTATATCATGCAGTATTATCTACCATTTTAAAATTGATGTGAGCAAAAACGCAGCATTTGGTGGACTCTAAGTGAAAAAATGTGGTTTTAACACACATGTCAAAAATGATGTGCACAAAAATGAAGCATTTGGTAGACAATCTGAGGAAAATTACATTTTGCGGTACTATCTAATAATTTAAAATTTATATGAACAAAAACGCAGTATTTGGTGGACAATGGGTGATAGATTGCGACGTTTTAAAACAATTTTAAAACTTATAGGCACAAAAATGCAGCATTTGGTTGACAATCAGACGAAAATTGCATGTTGCGGTATAATCTAACATTTCAAAATTTATATAAACAAAAAATGCAGCATTCGGTGCACACTAAGTGAAATAATGTGCTTTTATTACACAATATCAAATATCATAGGCACAAAAATGGAGCATTTGGTAGACAATAAGAGGATATTTATATCATGCAGTATTATCTACCATTTTAAAATTGATGTGAGCAAAAACGCAGCATTTGGTGGACACTAAGTGAAAAAATGTGGTTTTAACACACATGTCAAAAATGATATGCACAAAAATGAAGCATTTGGTAGACAATCTGAGGAAAATTACATTTTGCGGTACTATCTAAGAATTTAAAATTTATATGAACAAAAACGCAGTATTTGGTGGACAATGCGTGATAGATTGCGGCGTTTTAAGACAATTTTAAAACTTATAGGCACAAAAATGCAGCATTTGGTTGACAATCAGACGAAAATTGCATGTTGCGGTATAATCTAACATTTCAAAATTTATATAAACAAAAAATGCAGCATTCGGTGCACACTAAGTGAAATAATGTGCTTTTATTACACAATATCAAATATTATAGGCACAAAAATGGCGCATTTGGTAGACAATGAGAGGAAATTTATATCATGCGGTATTATATAACATTTTAAAATTTATATAAACAAAACTGCAGCATTTGGTGGACAATGGGTGATAGATTGCGGCGTTTTAAGACAATTTTAAAACTTATAGGCACAAAAATGCAGCATTTGGTGGACAATCAGACGAAAATTGCATGTTGCGGTATAATCTAACATTTCAAAATTTATATAAACAAAAATGCAGCATTTGGTGCACACTAAGTGAAATAATGTGCTTTTATTACACAATATCAAATATTATAGGCACAAAAATGGCGCATTTGGTAGACAATGAGAGGAAATTTATATCATGCGGTATTATATAACATCTTAAAATTTATATGAACAAAAATGCAGTATTTGGTGGACAATGGGTGATAGATTGCGGCGTTTTAAGACAATTTTAAAAATTATAGGCACAAAAATGCAGCATTTGGTGGAAATTCAGACGAAAATTGGATGTTGCGGTATAATCTAACATTTCAAAATTTATATAAACAAAAATGCAGCATTTGGTGGACACTAAGTGAAATAATGTGCTTTTATTACACAATATCAAATATTATAGGCACAAAAATGGAGCATTTGGTAGACAATGAGAGGAAATTTATATCATGCGGTATTATATAACATCTTAAAATTTATATGAACAAAAATGCAGTATTTGGTGGACAATGGGTGATAGATTGCGGCGTTTTAAGACAATTTTAAAACTTATAGGCACAAAAATGCAGCATTTGGTTGACAATCAGACGAAAATTGCATGTTGCAGTATAATCTAACATTTCAAAATTTATATAAACAAAAAATGCAGCATTCGGTGCACACTAAGTGAAATAATGTGCTTTTATTACACAATATCAATTATTATAGGCACAAAAATGGAGCATTTGGTAGACAATGAGAGGAAATTTATATCATGCGGTATTATATAACATCTTAAAATTTATATGAACAAAAATGCAGTATTTGGTGGACAATGGGTGATAGATTGCGGCGTTTTAAGACAATTTTAAAAATTATAGGCACAAAAATGCAGCATTTGGTGGAAATTCAGACGAAAATTGAATGTTGCGGTATAATCTAACATTTCAAAATTTATATAAACAAAAATGCAGCATTTGGTGGACACTAAGTGAAATAATGTGCTTTTATTACACAATATCAAATATTATAGGCACAAAAATGGAGCATTTGGTAGACAATAAGAAGATATTTATATCATGCAGTATTATATAACATCTTAAAATTTATATGAACAAAAATGCAGTATTTGGTGGACAATGGGTGATAGATTGCGGCGTTTTAAGACAATTTTAAAACTTATAGGCACAAAAATGCAGCATTTGGTTGACAATCAGACGAAAATTGCATGTTGCGGTATAATCTAACATTTCAAAATTTATATAAACAAAAAATGCAGCATTCGGTGCACACTAAGTGAAATAATGTGCTTTTATTACACAATATCAATTATTATAGGCACAAAAATGGAGCATTTGGTAGACAATGAGAGGAAATTTATATCATGCGGTATTATCTACCATTTTAAAATTGATGTGAGCAAAAACGCAGCATTTGGTGGACACTAAGTGAAAAAATGTGGTTTTAACACACATGTCAAAAATGATATGCACAAAAATGAAGCATTTGGTAGACAATCTGATGAAAATTACATTTTGCGGTACTATCTAATAATTTAAAATTTATATGAACAAAAACGCAGTATTTGGTGGACAATGCGTGATAGATTGCGGCGTTTTAAGACAATTTTAAAACTTATAGGCACAAAAATGCAGCATTTGGTTGACAATCAGACGAAAATTGCATGTTGCGGTATAATCTAACATTTCAAAATTTATATAAACAAAAAATGCAGCATTCGGTGCACACTAAGTGAAATAATGTGCTTTTATTACACAATATCAATTATTATAGGCACAAAAATGGAGCATTTGGTAGACAATGAGAGGAAATTTATATCATGCGGTATTATATAACATCTTAAAATTTATATGAACAAAAATGCAGTATTTGGTGGACAATGGGTGATAGATTGCGGCGTTTTAAGACAATTTTAAAAATTATAGGCACAAAAATGCAGCATTTGGTGGAAATTCAGACGAAAATTGAATGTTGCGGTATAATCTAACATTTCAAAATTTATATAAACAAAAATGCAGCATTTGGTGGACACTAAGTGAAATAATGTGCTTTTATTACGCAATATCAAATATTATAGGCACAAAAACGGAGCATTTGGTAGACAATAAGAGGATATTTATATCATGCAGTATTATCTACCATGTTAAAATTGATGTGAGCAAAAACGCAGCATTTGGTGGACACTAAGTGAAAAAATGTGGTTTTAACACACATGTCAAAAATGATATGCACAAAAATGAAGCATTTGGTAGACAATCTGATGAAAATTACATTTTGCGGTACTATCTAATAATTTAAAATTTATATGAACAAAAACGCAGTATTTGGTGGACAATGCGTGATAGATTGCGGCGTTTTAAGACAATTTTAAAACTTATAGGCACAAAAATGCAGCATTTGGTTGACAATCAGACGAAAATTGCATGTTGCGGTATAATCTAACATTTCAAAATTTATATAAACAAAAAATGCAGCATTCGGTGCACACTAAGTGAAATAATGTGCTTTTATTACACAATATCAAATATTATAGGCACAAAAATGGAGCATTTGGTAGACAATAAGAGGATATTTATATCATGCAGTATTATCTACCATTTTAAAATTGATGTGAGCAAAAACGCAGCATTTGGTGGACACTAAGTGAAAAAATGTGGTTTTAACACACATGTCAAAAATGATATGCACAAAAATGAAGCATTTGGTAGACAATCTGAGGAAAATTACATTTTGCGGTACTATCTAAAAATTTAAAATTTATATGAACAAAAACGCAGTATTTGGTGGACAATGCGTGATAGATTGCGGCGTTTTAAGACAATTTTAAAACTTATAGGCACAAAAATGCAGCATTTGGTTGACAATCAGACGAAAATTGCATGTTGCGGTATAATCTAACATTTCAAAATTTATATAAACAAAAAATGCAGCATTCGGTGCACACTAAGTGAAATAATGTGCTTTTATTACACAATATCAAATATTATAGGCACAAAAATGGCGCATTTGGTAGACAATGAGAGGAAATTTATATCATGCGGTATTATATAACATCTTAAAATTTATATGAACAAAAATGCAGTATTTGGTGGACAATGGGTGATAGATTGCGGCGTTTTAAGACAATTTTAAAACTTATAGGCACAAAAATGCAGCATTTGGTTGACAATCAGACGAAAATTGCATGTTGCGGTATAATCTAACATTTCAAAATTTATATAAACAAAAAATGCAGCATTCGGTGCACACTAAGTGAAATAATGTGCTTTTATTACACAATATCAAATATTATAGGCACAAAAATGGAGCATTTGGTAGACAATAAGAGGATATTTATATCATGCAGTATTATCTACCATTTTAAAATTGATGTGAGCAAAAACGCAGCATTTGGTGGACACTAAGTGAAAAAATGTGGTTTTAACACACATGTCAAAAATGATATGCACAAAAATGAAGCATTTGGTAGACAATCTGAGGAAAATTACATTTTGCGGTACTATCTAAAAATTTAAAATTTATATGAACAAAAACGCAGTATTTGGTGGACAATGCGTGATAGATTGCGGCGTTTTAAGACAATTTTAAAACTTATAGGCACAAAAATGCAGCATTTGGTTGACAATCAGACGAAAATTGCATGTTGCGGTATAATCTAACATTTCAAAATTTATATAAACAAAAAATGCAGCATTCGGTGCACACTAAGTGAAATAATGTGCTTTTATTACACAATATCAAATATTATAGGCACAAAAATGGCGCATTTGGTAGACAATGAGAGGAAATTTATATCATGCGGTATTATATAACATCTTAAAATTTATATGAACAAAAATGCAGTATTTGGTGGACAATGGGTGATAGATTGCGGCGTTTTAAGACAATTTTAAAACTTATAGGCACAAAAATGCAGCATTTGGTTGACAATCAGACGAAAATTGCATGTTGCGGTATAATCTAACATTTCAAAATTTATATAAACAAAAAATGCAGCATTCGGTGCACACTAAGTGAAATAATGTGCTTTTATTACACAATATCAAATATTATAGGCACAAAAATGGAGCATTTGGTAGACAATAAGAGGATATTTATATCATGCAGTATTATCTACCATTTTAAAATTGATGTGAGCAAAAACGCAGCATTTGGTGGACACTAAGTGAAAAAATGTGGTTTTAACACACATGTCAAAAATGATATGCACAAAAATGAAGCATTTGGTAGACAATCTGAGGAAAATTACATTTTGCGGTACTATCTAATAATTTAAAATTTATATGAACAAAAACGCAGTATTTGGTGGACAATGCGTGATAGATTGCGGCGTTTTAAGACAATTTTAAAACTTATAGGCACAAAAATGCAGCATTTGGTTGACAATCAGACGAAAATTGCATGTTGCGGTATAATCTAACATTTCAAAATTTATATAAACAAAAAATGCAGCATTCGGTGCACACTAAGTGAAATAATGTGCTTTTATTACACAATATCAAATATTATAGGCACAAAAATGGCGCATTTGGTAGACAATGAGAGGAAATTTATATCATGCGGTGTTATATAACATTTTAAAATTTATATAAACAAAACTGCAGCATTTGGTGGACAATGGGTGATAGATTGCGGCGTTTTAAGACAATTTTAAAAATTATAGGCACAAAAATGCAGCATTTGGTGGAAATTCAGACGAAAATTGGATGTTGCGGTATATTCTAACATTTCAAAATTTATATAAACAAAAATGCAGCATTTGGTGCACACTAAGTGAAATAGTGTACCTTACCGGGATTGTTTGATATTTGAAATGTCTATATATACAAAAATGGAGCATTTGGTAGACAATCATAGGAAATTTACATTATGCAGTATTAAATAACATTTTAAAATTTATGTGAATAAAAATGCAGCATTTGGTGGACAGTAAGTGAAAAAATGAGGTTTTATTACATAGAATCAAAAATTATAGGCACAAAAAGGAAGCATTTGATAGACAATCATAGGAAATTTACATTATGCAGTATTATCTAACATTTTAAAATTTATATTCACTGAAATGCAGCATTTGGTGGACAAAATATTGCAGTTTGCGGGGATATTTTTATATATTTATAACGTCTATAGGTACAAAAAAGCATCATTTGGTGGACAATAATGAAATATTGTGGATTTATTACAAAATTTCATTAAATATATGCACAAAAAATGGAGCATTTGATGCACAATCAGGGAAATTATATGATCGACATTAAAAATATTATGCGATGATAAATAGCGAAGAAGGTCTCAGCATGTTGGTGGCAGAAAGAGGGATCTCTCGTCAAACTAATACCCATAGTCACGTGATCTGAGACAAGAAATGTAAGAATGACAGCATGCTGTAAACAAATAACGGAGCTGGAAGGAAATCACAAAGTCAATTATAGAGCCTTCATCTTGGTTTTCCATAAACTAATTTTTGTTGCACCACAGTTTTACAACTGTCACTGTTACGACTAAATTGAAAACGCGTGTAGTTCACCACCAGTTATAAATTTTATTGGAAACCAAGCTATATTTAATTATCAATGACATTTAAAATATAGAAGCAACGCATTATTAATGTAACATAACTATGCATATGAAATATACTTACAATAAACAAGGAGTTAATCGTCCAACTTCAAAGTTTCGAAATATTTTATTAGGTAGCTATCCAGTTAGTGCCATGTTTTACTTTGGAAAATTATCTGTTGAAACAGAAGGTTACGCTTAATGTAAACAGAACTAGTCGTTAGCCTGTGGAAGAACCCACGGGTGCGCCGGTCTGAGCCTGTGCTCAGAATTTCACCTATCACAGGATTGCTGTTTCATGACCCTTTTATGTGACACATACAGAATGCAACTATTATTATATAGCTTTACTTATGAGCAAATAAAAGTTTACAATGACTAAATTTGCATTTCCCTTATAAATAGAGCTAGTCTGCTTCGTGGTTTGCACGCCTGTAACTGCCAATTTGCTTCTTCTTGACGGGGATTGCTGTTGTTGTGGGTAACGCGCATTGTTTAGTAAAGAAAAGTTGTGAACATTTTTTGGAAAAATAGCGGAGTCATAAAATCATCTTTGACTTACTATTCACGTGGCAACGTTTTCTTTGTCGATTAAAATTTGAGACATGTATTTTTCGGGAACTTCAAAGGAAAAAGAACACTTCCACTTTGCCTGTCACAGACAGTTAAGCAATGTTTTTTACCTTTGTACTTTTTTTCGAATTTGAGCAATTTTGAGAAAAAACCCATCTCTTTTGTAAGGTCGAATTTTTTCCTAGTTCGGTATTTCCAGTCATAACTTGGAGGAAAGAAAACAGACAAACGTTGTGTATTAATATAAGACATTTTTGCATTAAATACACGCATTTCCAGTCATAAGAATATTGAATGTTTTATGTAAGAAACTTTCGCGGAAACGGAAATCAAAATAAAGCAATTGCAAATATGCCCCCTGTGCGTATAGGGGACCTTCCACCTAATGTGAATAATGAATTCATCATGTATTAGTTTGTGTCTGACCTCGTATCTCCGAAAGAAGTCAAAACATTTTATTAAAAATTAAATTTTCTCATCACATGTCCACGCTTTTTTGAAAACGTTGCCTTTAAAATGGCGGACTTGCTAATGTAATGCAAGGGGCTGATTATTTGAGGCGAGCTGACCCGGTACTGGCTCGTTTTCAACCCGGCACCAGCTCGTTATTAGATGGAAAAATTCAAATGAGTCAAAAATGCGCCAACTCGTTTACAACCCGGGAAATTATCAAGATGGCGCACGCATTAAGTAAACAAAGAATGATATATAATCGTATGTTGATTTTGGTAAGCACATTTTTGCAACTGTCAACAAACGTTTTATTGCTTTGCATACACAGAAGAATGATGCTTCAGAATTTAATTATTTCTATGGTTTCAGGAAACAGTTACTTTCAAGAACACAACAGAGAAAAGTTAGAAAAAAGAGAAAAATTTGGTTCAGAAATTGTCGTACTGATAAGTGGTGGGTTGATTCAGTAGGTCATCAACAAGTTCATCGCTCCATTTAAATTTACTTTCATTCATTTTCATTTTCAGCATGCAGTGTCTTCTTTCTTGCAGTCAGTTCAGTTCAGTTCAGTGTGCGTTTGTTGACTGGGAAAATTCTACCATTATTGTTCATGATACCGGCTACTTGGCATGCGTCAACTCGCTTCTGACCCGGGACAGGCTATTACATGGGGCGAGCCAGCTCGCTTAGGCGAGCTGGCCCGGGTTGAAAAACGAGCTGGCTCGGCAAGTGAGCCAACCCGTTTTCAACCCGCCTCATATAATCGAAATTGTCTTTTAGAAGAAATTTCTGCAATAGCCGGGTTGTGTTTAAAAATAGATTTCCCTTTAAACGAGCCAGCACCGGGTCAGCTCGCCTCATATAATCAGCCCCCAAGTTACGACTACGCAGATGGAAGATATGCCTAATAGGTGCGAAAGAAAAACACCTTCATCTTTTTCACTTTCTCGAATTGAAAAATCGGAGAAGAAATTATAACTATTTTTTGAGATCCACCAATATCAACAGTAGATGTTTAATAATAATAACAATATTCCCACGTGGTACATAAGAGATGCAAGAAATGAGTACTATTTTTGTGCAATAATTCCATATATTGTTATTCCTCGATTACATTTCAAGAGAAATTTCGCTTTAAAAATCATTGTAAAGGAATTCATATCCTGGAATGTCTTCATTTCATGGCAAAATTTAGACTCGGGTTGTTTCATTTTAAGAAGCAATGTTTAGAGATTGAGGCTTTTTTTATTTTGGTTAATCGGAAAACATCTGAGGCTTGTGTTCTTATAAAAAAAATGTGTATTCCGTGTAGTTTTAAAATTCTCGTCACTCGTCTATTATTTTGCGTTATTCTCTCCTCTAGGCCTCGTGGTCTTTAAAAGAATAGCACTGGACACGAGAGGGCAATCACTATTTTAAGCCGCAATGTTGCTTCGTTCCTGGACCTACATAACATTTAAGTGATCAATTATGACTTTCCTAAGAGGCCACTTACACGTTAAATTCTATCCCAGGATAAGTTTCGTCCCAGGATGAGTTCATCTCTGTGTCTACTGAAAGTCCTCACAACGTTTACACGTTTAAGGCGGAATAAAATCTTATCTCGGGATGAGATTAAGAAAAAAAATGAGTGTAAACACAATAATTCTTTTCATTCCGGGATGAGAATGCTGAATGTACACTTTTCACACTTTTTGAACATAATTTTAAATATAAGAACTATAAAATCAATTCGATCATTCTTTTTGTGACGACCGACGCAAAGAAGTAAAGAAAGCATTTGGAAAAAAATATGAAGAGGTTGGTTGTAACTTTTTTCGTTAATTTATATATTTTCAAAGTTTTATGTTTTATTTTTATAAAACGAAATTTCATCCTAATTTTATACGAGTTCAAATATTATTCCAACATTAATTATGGTTCTTATGTGTTTGTACGAGAAAGTGTTTTAAAAATGCACGTCATTTTAATGTTATGCCTGCTGTATGCTAAAATGATGTTGTCTGTTTAAATTGTCAATTATTCATTTTTTATAGGAAAATAACGTACAACGAGATGTTAAAAAAATTAAAGAGTGTACTGATTGATAGCGACACAAAAGAAAATGAAGTGGAGGAAACTTTGCCGAATGAAAATAATGAGGATCACACGGCCAACGGCGAGCCAGCAACCTCAATCTTGCTCGTCGACATCTAGCCAATGCTTTGTTTCTACCAAACAGCTTCCCTCAGAAGAATTACATTGTTTCTATATTACTCTGCTAGTTGTATTAATAACACTACTAGCCGATGTCCCGTGGAAGAATCCACCGAATCTCTCATTGAATCCGTATAAGGGATACCAAACAAAAACATACAGCATGTTAATTTGAATTTTTAAAACTTACAACCCAACCTCGGCTCTTTTTCTCTTTTTATAACGGGACGGAAAAAAGAGAGAAAAGCCCTGGGATCGAGGTTGCTCACAGTCTGCATTACTTTATATTTATACCCGTTGAAACCAAAACGTTGAAATATAAGCAGGTGCCAGAAAAAAAATAAAAAAAATTGTAAAATAAAAATGGAAAATGTCCAAAAAAATCAAAGGTGTCTAACAACTGTTCATAAAAAGCGAAATACGCTAAAACTATATACTTGCTTTGCCATTCCAGAACTCAAAATATAAGAAATTAATAGTTAAAACACATAAAAGAGAAATATAAAAACTTGAATCATTTGGTATATTGTATATCTACCGAAATATTTCAATCAAAAATATTAAAAGAACAGACCCAAACTTATAATCAATAAAATCACGCATAAAATCAAAGAAGATAACAATGCAGCGCTTTCGAATTTGAGAATCGAATATTTCAAACGATCGTAACGTAACAGATGTAAACATTGATTTTAAGGGATTTAGGTTTAGGTTTTTTTTAACGACATCAACACTGAATTACACAGTCTGTTGTGTCAAAAACTACATTTACAGTTTATGTAAATTCTTCTCTAGGATATACACGCTGTTTTTATAAGAATAGTGTGTTTTAGTTTCAGCCTCGATGTTTTTAACTTTTTTGACAAATGCTATCCTCATTATTCTCAATGTGTTCTTAGCATGACTATGGCCTGAAAATATATAATGCCTTAAAAAAATAAAGCCTGCTATAAGTTACAATAGCTATCTAATGGCAATTCTACTACATGTAACGGCCCATTGCTTGGACACAAAAAGTTCAATTCGTTTGATATACAATAAGAAAAGTAAACTTCTATTCAATTTTGTGCGTCATACAAATGTTCATATTTAAAACAAACTATCAAACTTAGTCATATTCTTAGGATATTCTTAACTTCGGACCCATTTTTCAGAGTATATTCTTGCAAAATAAGTGCTTAAAGAAAATATTTTCCGACTCAAGACACAACAACAAACTTAATATTTAAGGAAAATTTAGCTCTGAAAGAAACGGCTAAAAAATCGTTATACACCCAAATTCATTTATCTACTAAATAATCTAAACAACACACCTGCTTTTCTTCCGCTTTCTCAGTAGGTAGCTTGCTAGCGTTCTCTTAATAAAACTCCAGTCAGTTTTTTACTTCGAATATTAAACTTCGCTTCATCCCAAAGAGAATGAATTTAAGATGTATACAATTGCCTGATACATTTTCAATCAGTTCTCTTTGTGATGTTAAATCATCGTACGTTAGAAATATTTCTAACTAACAACACCAACTTCGTTCGACAACAACACAACATTTTTGTTTTTTTACATTTCAGATTCGAATTACATTCATATTCGAATCCGATAGAATTTCTATAAAAAAAAGCAACCTCGGTCCCAGAACACAAGAATGGAAAATATAGAAGAACAAATATAAGCTTTAATCTAACCTCATGATGAGTAAACATTGTTTGAAATAACTTTTTCCAGGATTACTTTGAAAAAGGGACAACCTTCTTCGCTCCGCTTTCCTAACGCAACTATCGCTTCGAATGTGAAACATTTTATAATGTACACAGCAGTTCATGACCCATTTTTCTGAAATGTTTATGTCTGGTGTGACATAATTGCTGTATGCAACAGTTGAGACAGAAGGCTTTTAAAACCACACGCGAGAATTAACAAAAACAAAATTAATATTTTAAATAACGAATTAATATCTGAATTGTAAACCAAATATAAAGAAAAACACAATACGGAGGAGAGTCCAAAACGAGACATTTTTTTGTTCTGGTAGACAAAATTAAAGTTCGAATGAATTGAATGAATTAATAAACTGCACAGTTTGAAGTCATAGTACCTCTACTGCCATTGTATTCACTGTTGAGGAATCTATATCAAATTTTAGTTTATTTTTCGCAGCAATTACACACTTCCTTCAACGCTTCCTAAAAAATTATTCCGCTTAATCAGATTATGTATTTGACCAAAGGATTTTCATTTTGCAATTCATCTATTGTAAACCAAATATAACGCTAAACGGAGGAGGGTCCAAACGACACATTTTTTTCTTTTGGTAGACAAAGTAAAGTTCGAATGAATAGAATGAATTAATAAATGTTGTGGAGAAACATCGTGGCATCGGATAGAAAATATACGTTTGTTTTTCTCACATGGTTTCTGTTCAAGTTAAAAATTTATGCTTTCGATATGAACGTTTTTTCCTTGAAACGTGTTACATTTTATTTCAAAGAATGAGCTCTAATCCTGAAAACACTATTTTCGTTCTGTTCTTTTTGTTTCCATTATTGCCTTCAGGCGAAATAAATAAATAACTTAAGTTGGTTAATTATCGCGAATTCCGCGAATTTTATTCATATTTTCGAAAATTAACCTTCGCGGAATGCATTTATTGGACCTAGTAAAAAACAACTTAAAAGTAGCTAGTTAGCAAGAGCATAAAGTATCAGAAAAAAGCCCAGGGAACTAGGTGCCCTTTTATTTATCATATTTGGTAGTTTTAAGGTCATGAAGTGTTGTGCATTTACTTTTAGTATCTACGTTTTTTCTGCAAGATTCTTGGGTAGTATCCATCCAACGCTGTTAAAATTAAAATACTCAGAATATTTTGCAGAAATTTTCATAGTTGCATGATTAAACATCGTGAAAAGCAAAATTGCATAGAACAACAAAAATATTGTAAGATGCGGCTCTCGCAGTGTAATATAAAGATCGTAATAATTCATGCCTATTGTACCATCATTGTTGTTATTTATCTTTTCTGCATGAAAAGTGGTGGCGTTGCCAGAAAAATATAATCTTTAGTTGAAATTTTGATCAGTAAGGTTAACATCGCACCCAACGTGCAATAAGAAAAGAAAGGGGTCCCGTCCACCCTATTTAAGCATTAGAATGCCATAAAACCGACTCGCTTAGATACACGATCCATGTTAAGAATTCTGAATAATTCGTCGAAAAAGATCCGCGTAACTCTTGAGCGTTTCATTACATGACGGGCGATGAGATTCTCCAGCAAATGCCGTCAACGTTATCAATAATGTTTTTTCAAGCTTCCCGTAGACCTGTGGCTCTACAGTCCGTATGCGAAAGGTGAGGTCTGAGTACCTTCATCCTTTAACGGTGCAGCCTTCAATTTTGTGTGTATATTATATACAGCTACTCCAATTTCTCTCTACCAATCAATATCTATTTTAAAAACTATTGCAGGTGTAATTCGGGTACCAATTATAATTACCCATACATCCACGTGACTATTATTTCTCTTTCAAGATTCACCTCGCTAGTCACTATTCTGTTAACCAAATCCGTTAAGCATGGCCAACAAACAAATTGAAAAAGAAGTATAAAGAGGTAACCTATTTTGCATAAGCATACCCTTAATAATGAATAACCGCTAGCACCAGGTCGGATAGTTTTGACTTTATTATGGTTGAATATAATTATCCGAGCAGAAAGCGGTATAAAAATCAATGTCTGTGCGTCTGATGAACCCCTTGTTTCTTAGGTGATCCCTTTTCCCACACAAAATCCTTTCTCTACCTACGAATCCTACAACTGGATGATTTTGTAAGGCAAGAAACCCCGCCAGGCGAAGCAGCAAGCATTAAAGACTAGTAAAGTTGATTTCAAAATAAATTGTTGGAAAGGAATTTGAACTACTTGACAGAAAAAATTACGGTTTTGTGAGTTACAAAGAAACCTGGCACTGTCAAGAGCATTCTTTAAGATTTTTATATGCAATGGTTAATGCAATCAATACTCACAAACATTGGTAACATCAGGACGATGCCTAATTCACTGCAGAGATGTATAAAGGAAGTGACCATATTTTTCCATCAGTAAGAAATAAATTGGATGGGATATACAGAAACGACGTCAATGCTAAGCTTTTCCTAGATGGATTAGAACACCATGTCTTAATCCATGGTAAAGGAAGTGCAAGTTCAAATTTAAACGCCAACTTTTCAAAATAGATAGAATGTGGTAAAGTAACTTTGACCGTCATCAGATATAGGAAAGCGCACGACAATTTCCGCGATAGTCTGATATCCAACTGCGACACAAAGTCCGATATGTCATCACAATTAAAGAATGTAATACAGGTTAGTGACCACTAAAATAAAATTGTAAGCTCTTAATTCTTGTTGGTAAACGCTCCCTTGTTCGTTTTTTAGATTCATTTTTTTCACATTTTTAAAATAATAATTGTAATGAAGGCGCAGTTTTTGCTTGTCTAACAGAAATTTAAATACCCCTTTTTTAGGAACTTGTGCCTTGGACTCTCTTTGTAACTTTGTCGCTAATTTTCATATTTAACACCGGAAATCTACATAATTTAGACACCAACGAGGCTGAGCTAAATAAAGTGCTGTTTAAAGGTGTTTATTTCTATAATCCAGAAGACTAGAATATGGAACTTTCGGAAAAAGAAGAATGGAGTGACAATGAAAACTGTCACTCGAGTTGGCCATGAAAGTAAAAAGAACGTGTCCCAAGAATATTTGAGGAAGCTAATGGTTAATTTCAAACATTTAATTGAAGCGGGTGATGTATATAACGTGATGCAAAAAGCTTTTCAGCAGTGTTAGAGAAAGGAGAGGTGAAAGACCTTGTAAAGCGATATGGAGAGTATTGATTGTTGTTATATATCCGGACAAAAAGGAAAAATTCTCTAAAATTGTCTAAACGAAAGAAGTAAACGTTTTATGCTCACCTAAAGCCTTTAAAATTAAACGCCATCAGTGAAGTCAAGTGTTATCACTTGTCTTCACTTCACTTCAATTTAATCTTTTTTTCTTATCTTAGTACAATATCAAGTTCACTTCTTTGAAATAATACCTAAATAAGAATGATGGTCAAAAACGTAGCTTTGTGTTATGTCACTCTTCGCAAAAATTCAGTGTCGCTTTACACATATTAATTTGGCGTAAAAAGATAAATTGTAGTTTAGTTATATAGGTAGTTTTACTTCATTTTGCCTTCCTACTATCAAGTATTTGTTGTATCTTTTTATAAGCATCATTTTCCGCATGTAGTTTCTGGCAAATCACCTTTTCAAATGCTATTCTGAATCCCAGTAAAGGTTATTCCCTAAGAATTTTATAAGAATCTCCCTGTTACACAACAGTCACATTTCATTGTAAAAATATGTTGTTTCTCTCAACAGAGTTATGGCATTATCTTATTCTTGACACGGTTTTAGGTATATGTAGCTATATTTTTAGTTTTCTAGATGATGGTTACATATCTATTTTTATTCTGACAAAACTGTGATCTTTCGATTTGTAAACTTGTCGATGGGTTTACTTCTAAATTTTCGCTTTGTATTAAGTTGAACAACCTTTTTAAGGTCATTGCTTACAATGACGAACTCAAATATTGAAATTATTAAAAAGTTACTTTTTTCATTCCGGTGAAATTCATCCGTGAAAATAAAGCCCTGCAAAAATTGGCCCTGCAAAAATTTACCGTTTAGATTTTTGACAATAAAGTACTGCATTTTCTTTACTGATTGTAGCTTCTTTCTATTTTTACGGACACTACAAAAGCCGGGCGCTTTTTCACGGATAGACTTGGTTACGCCAGCGAAACTCTGGTCAACGTCTCAAAGAAAATTTTGTAAAAGAGCACACTATTATCCGTACATTTTCATTCACCAAATGGACTTCTTCAAGTTTGTTTTTATTTAGCGGACACATTTTTTTAAATCTATAATATACTCAACTAATATTCAATCTATCTAATTAATGGAACTAAAGATAAAATTTCAATTCATTTCAACACAAGCATGAAGTTATTTCACAGCTACTATACCAAACACCTTAATTTCTAGCTTATCTCCCTCATCGTGGCTTACCCTTTTATTCACTTTATAATGAGGTTTGAGGTAGAGTTGGGAACTTAATGATTTAACAAAAAATGTCCTGAAAATAATATACTTGGACACCTCTAATTAGTGGAAGAAGCCTTTTGCACCAGTGATATTTGCTAATTTAAGGGATTACTATGAAGTTTTACAATCCTTTGGCGCTAATTCCACAAGCTTAATTCGGCTGATGGCTTACAAACACAAAGAAGAACATTTTAAGATTTCCATTTTATTTTGTAAAAGTGAAATATTTTCCACTAAAAACATTATTACGATAAAGGTTCAACCAAGGGTACCTTATCAGGAAAAAAAAAGTCGGCAAAAAAATTAGTCGGGCAAAAATAAAAAGTCGGCAAAAATATTAGTCACTTAAAAAAAATTTAGTCACTTTTTGCCGACTAAATTTTTTAATTTAGTCAGTTTTTGCCGAGTAAGTTTTTGAATTTAGTCACTAATAAAGAATAATTGCATAAAAGTGATAAAAATTGGCAATAAAAAAGTACGCGAGTTCAGCATATAATTGATTTTTTCAGTGCACATAATGATTTCTTTACCACTTAGAACTTCAACTGCCAATTTTACGTTATACATGTTCCTTTAAAAGTGCATGACTGCAAGCAATGATCAAACAATTACAAAATAATTGCATAGGTGCGATGCGACGATTAATTGTGCAAATCACCACGCTACTCCTAGGGTGTATTAAATTCTTTTGGACTTTTCGTCATATTGGCGCTTCAATAACGCGATTATGAACTAGTTTAAATAAATGTGAAAGTATTTAAATATTAGATTTAGATATTTTTATGCCGAACTAACAACAATGCTAATTAATATATATATTTGGAAACTGAAATGTTAACAAAACATGGTGACGGTTAGCAACGCAGGGTAGCAGGATCATTTACACCATCCTTTTCCTTCCTTTCTTTCTCTCGTAGGCTATAGGTATGTGGGAAATGGCACACCATAGTTTAGGATGATTAAAACATTTTTAACAATAAGATAAGGAAGTCAAATAGACAAAACACTGGGAAAAGTTGAAGTAAATATCTCCCTATATCAAATCAGGAGAAATGTTGATTCCTTTTCTTGTTCCATAATATATAGATTTGATATTCCCCTTGTTATTGCTACAATACAAAATAATGAGACATTTGTATTCTATTACATATACCAGCAAAATTGAAATTTCTTTCTGCTCCATAAGTTAAAAAAACTCCACAATCAAACAAAAAAAAACAATCCGTAATTCCTTATGTTTCAATTTTTTTTTAATGGTATTAATATGCTTCTTCGGATGACAATTCTTTTTTTAGGAAAAAAAAATGCCAAAATTGGCTTAAAGGTGTTCAAATGTAATTTTATTATGATAATTCGATTCATATTCACACGATAAGGCTGAAAGGTCAAGCAGTTAGTTATGTTTGCTCGAGAATTTTGAGAACTCAAAAAAATTGTATTTTTCTGGAGGGATAAGTAAAAGAGCCGGTGAAATATCATGGAATTCCTTAATTTTCATCTTTAAACTGACCCCTTTCCACACCTCTTTTCATTAGCTACAAGAATAAACTTACTCCCTAAAGTAAAACACTAACACATTTTTAAAAATAACAAAAATGTCTTACTATAGTAACCATGAAGAATATTATTATTAGCAAGAAACATCATAAAAGAACATGTTTGGACTAAAATAAATGTACAAAAACGTATCAAACTTGAGTTACGCATATTTGTTATAAGTTCCCTGTGTTTCAATTTAGGGAGCCTTCTACAAAATAGATGAATTTACAAAAACATAAATAAAAAAAAGTTAGTTAATTATATAATTAATTAAATAATAACCTTGCAAGGGTTTTGAAATTTTGACAGTAAAACACCTAAATCTCGTTAAGTTATTTGAAGTAGCCGACAAAATGCAAAAAGTGCTGACGTGTGCAATAAAACGCCTGGTTGGCATAAAAAGACTGTTTTTTGAATTTGAGACAACTTATGCAAAATATATACATTTACTACAATAGAGGCATTTGGTAGACATGTCTACCAAATGATGCTATAAGTGATAATATATATGGTCGTGTCTACCAAATGAACCTCTTAGAAAAGGCAACGTTATTTGGTGGACATGACAATGTATTTTTTAATCTCGGTAATACCTTCACGTACCCCATGCAAAATGAAAGTTTTTGGGGTGATGCGCGAAATTATTTACTTATAAGTGACGTAAATATTTAGAAATATGTATTGTCTACCAAATGCTTAATTTTTTGACTTTGCGACCAAATGATGCTATTAGTAGTATATATATATATATATATATATATATATATATATATATATATATATATATATATATATATATATATATATATATATATATATATATATATATATATATATATATATATATATATATATATATATATATATATATATATATATATATATATTATTATATATATTGATTGAAATTGATTGAAATGAAAGACGAGATTGAAAAACGTCATTTGAAGAATCAAATCAAGGACTCTCGCAACAAACGTCATGAGGACAGATTAACAGATGTTAAAAAAAACTTAGACGAAAAACAATTACGATTAAACGACATATGCAGTGAGAAAGGTTGCTCCAACTGGTTGACAGTATTGCCATATGCTGAACACGGATTTGATCTCAACAAGCAGCAGTTTTTGGGATGGAATAAAGCTCCGTTATAACTGGCCTGTTGAAGGATTACCGACGCATTGTGTTTGTGGGTCGACATTTGACATTCAACATTGTTTGAGTTGTAAGAAAGGTGGGTTTGTCACGCTTCGACACAACAACATACGTGACATAACGGCATCCATGTTAGGTGAGGTTTGTAAGGATGTGGCAATTGAGCCTTCGCTAATTGGGTTGACTGGCGAAACTTTTGATTTAGAATCTGTGAAAAAGGGAGATGATGTAAGAACGGATGTACGTGCTCGGGGATTTTGGACGAAGGGTCAACAAGCATTTTCGACGTAAGGGTTTTTGATCCCAACGCTTCGAGACACCTTCAGCATACTCTCCAACAATGCTATGCAAAGAATGAGGCGGAGAAGAAAGGCAATACAACACTCGCATCAACAAAGTTGATAACGGGACATTCACGCCACTGGTATTTTCTCTTTACGGAGGAATGGGAAGAGAGTGTGCGACTTTTTACAAGCGTCTCTCAGAAATGATCGCCGAAAAACGTAAAATAAATACTTCTGTTGCATCATCTTGGATCAGAACTAAGATTTGTTTTGCTTTAATTCATGCTTGTTTGCTTTGTTTGAGAGGTTCGAGAGGGATTTATAAAAGAATCGAAATGGGGGATGATATTGTTTTGAGTGAGTTGTCAAGTTGTATCAAGTAGTTCGGTTGTACCAAGTTAATGAACTGTTAAATCTATATCTAATTTTTTTTTTTTTTTGTTTATTATGTTTATTAAATGCTTTTGTATATATTATGTAATCTTAAATAATAAATATGTATTTAAAACATTAAAAAAATATATATATATATATATATATATATATATATATATATATATATATATATATATATATATATATATATATATATATATATATAAAGTGGGAGAACAAGCAACAAATTACAACTGTGTAACAACTCTGAGTTTCATGTTTTTAACAATCATCAGGTTACAACTATTGGTTACACTAAACACATATTTCTTATATACAGCCTCATAATACAATAGGGAATACAAATATGTAGCCTATTTTAAATTTCCTATAATAAATTTATTCCTATGACGACATCTTGAAAGTAACTCAGTGCGTTTGTTAAGGAGTCCTTTGGGTTCAGCACGGATAATGCACACTTTTTCAGAGAGACAAAGGTCGCATCTTCTCGTTCCACATCTGTAAGGGAATGCCCTTGTAGCGATGGTCCATGTCAGGTCAAAAGGAGTAGAAGTGTCCTTTAAATGCCATATAAACTTTGACAACTCGGTTTCATTCTGGTATTTCTTGTGTTTGAAGGATTTTACATGGTTCCTATAACGCGTTTTAAACTCGCCCTCACTGGCACCAAAATAGACAGATGTGCTCGTGTTCGTTTTAATTCGGCTTTATATACAATACATTGTGTAAGGCACTTGCCGTTAAGCGGGCACGTCGGCTTTGATCGACAGTTGCATAAGCGATGTTCTTGTTCAACTTTACTGTTCAGCAGTGTCGAGTTGTGTTGCGTAATGATGTTCTGCATGTTAGGAGTGCATGAATAACTGAGTTTTAAGGTGTTGGTGTTAAAAATCTTGTGAAGTTGGTGTTTTTTTGGAAAATGTCTCTGTACAAGGTGTAAAAATTTCTTGCCCACATTTGTGCTTACGTCCATGTTATACGGAGGGTTGTACCATATAATTTTTCTGCCACGGTTTCTGTTCGTCCTGGGGTTATTTCGAGCGCTGTATTCAAGCTTTGCGTCAAAGCCACTGTTTTTTAATGCTGTTTGGTAATCTATTAGCCGTTGGTTAATTGTACTTTAGGAACTCCTCTCAGATTTTATTTATCTTAGCTGTAGGATTGATAATCGAGGCATTTAAGAGCAATGACTCTGTCCCATATTAGCGATTTTTTACATTGATACAGGATAATTTTGATGTAGGGTCGACAGCCTCGTCCCAGGTTCTATATATTTTGGCAGTAATATTGATAAGCGAGGCATATATTAGCGATTTTTTGTATTGATACAGGATAATTTTGATGTAGGGTCGACAACCTCGTCCCAGGTTCTATATATTTTGGCAGTAATATTGATAAGCGAGGCATATATTAGCGATTTTTTGTATTGATACAGGATAATTTTGATGTAGGGTCGACAACCTCGTCCCAGGTTCTAATTTTTTTGCAGTAATATTGATAAGCGAGGCATGTATTAGCGATTTTTGTATTGATACAGGATATATGTCCTTTAGGGTCGACAACCTCGTCTCAGGTTCTATATATTTTAGCCAAAGAATTAATCAATATATAAAGGGTTGCGGAGCGGCAACAGGTCCCTATGTTCGCAAGCGAAAAAATTACATCGTACTCCATCACAAATTTGGAGAGAACTTTTATCTGCTACAATAAACAATTTATAGAAGATCTTAAAAGAAGTTCCTCGAGTAAAATGCGATCTCGTCCCCAAAGCTTCTTTTTTACTTTTTGATACATGCCTGTTGTCGCGGCACTAGCCACATATTAGATTGCGAAAATTAAGCCTTTGGAAAAGATACATTTTTTTCTGGGAAAAGATAATTACAATATGAATTCGTTCTCAGAGCGAAAAAACAGCAAACATTTTGCTGTTTTTTCTTATAAGTTTCTATAATTTCTTTAACCTTTCCGTTTCCGAGGTTTTTCTGCTTGTTTAACAAAAAATCTAGCAAAATCGGAGAACGAAAATCCGAATACGCGCTTAGTAAAAAACGTTGAAAACATGTTCATACAAAGCAGAAATAAAGGTTAACTGAGCAATTTTACGTGTACTCTCATGGAGCATTCTGACTTTTGGCCTGCATTGCAGCGTCTTCAAATGTGATGAATCGAACAAAACTTGGATGAATCGAACCAAAGCATAACGTAACGGACAACATTGTTTTTCAGGAGCTTTTTTCTTATTGTTTTAATTTACGTCACAAGAACCGTGCCTGCGTCTAATTCACATTCAGAAAACAGTAAAAATAACATCATTATTTTCACAGTTTGAATATTTAATTCTCCGAGTTAAATTATAAAAAAAGTGAATAAACAGGAGGTAACTTTTACATAACAAATTTAAAGTTCCTCTCCTAACAACTGATGTCGAAGTTTAAAAATTTTACGAGGACTATCCTTTCCCAAAACAACGGTCACCGTTTTGTTCAGGTTGCGCAATCTGTAAAATAGATAACGAAGAAATAAAAAGTAGGTTCGGACGATTCGTTTACAGAAAAAGTCAATACGCTTTATGTGTAAAGATGATTTTTTTTATCCTCGCTGTTTATTCGTATCACAAAAGTCGAAAGAAAATCGCGAAAATCTCAATTCATTTATCTAGCTAATCCATACTTATCAGAAATTACAAAAAGCTATAGACCAAATTATAAAGCTAACTATCTTTCCTCGCTTATGTCTTAAGTAAAAAAAATTTTAGCTAACGTTGCCTCTGTACAAAGACTAATCAAACTTTATTCAAACCACTAACCTTACCTGACATACATTTTGAGATGATGCTATATAATTCCAATCATTTGTTGCACTTTGTGACGTATTGCATGAGCTGTTGTTGTTACCTAACACCAACTTAACTTACGTAACTCATATGAACAACGCAAAAACATTTTCAGTTTGTTTTGTTTTTTCAGTTTTATTCGAATGATATTTTCGAACGAGACAGTGTTTTTAAAAATAGCGACCTCGTTCCCAGAGCGTAGAGTAAGCAGGAAAAAATTGGGATAACCAAGACTGAGGGAATTTGACTTATCGAGTGAAAAAAGTGACACTTTCGTCAAATTTTTTTTAAAAATTTGATTTTTTCCCGCTGTATAGTAGAAAATAGAAAAAAATAATACGCGCTTAAATGCCAAATGGGCTTCGCTTAGCTCCACAATGAACGAGTCATTTGAAAGGGGCGAGTGTGTCATATATTTGCGATTTTTCGTATCGGTACAGGATAATTGTACCAGCACTAATCAACAATTGATTAAAACCTGCGTCGGAATTGTTGACTGAACACAAGACCTCATGGTTCATGTTTGATAATATCACTTCCAAAAAAATGTTAAAATGGCTTTACTTTTTCTGCCTTAACGAAAAATGTTGTTTCTGAGACCATATTAGTAGCTTTTCACACAACAATACAAAGACAAAAATAATAAAGAATTCCCAATTGCGATATCAACGATCTCTTTTTGCTATTTTAAAATAAAAGTCCGTTGTTCGTTTTCTTAAAATATCTTCGGTAAATCCCAATTTATCCTCTTTCTTAAACACGTGTGGAAATATTCATAACAACCTACCTTCATTAGTTATGGCGGTCAGCTGTTTTTGCGGGATTCGTCCTGTAGCAGTTATTAAAAACAAAAATGTAAAGCAAGGAAGAAATATCAAACCTCATTTTTTAATTTCAATGTTTACAATTTCTAAGTACGTATTAAAATAGTATTATTAATATTAAAATATTAAACGTTTTCAATTCATGCCAACAAGCGGAATTACTAGAGAGGCGGAATAACAGAGTAAATATTGTATTTGCGAAACAATATTGTATTTGCGAAATAACATTTTTTGTTTTGTTTTAGCACGATTTGTCAAGCGTGACAACAAAAGTAATTCAATAAAATGTACAATTAAATTTTGTCTCGTTCTCCTAAAACTAGAGCATGCTGCACAGTGCGCAATTACTTCATTTTTACATTCGTGTAAGATCGCTTTAATATTTCCGCAGGGTGCTGTGAACAAACATCTTCATAATAAAAATTATTTGCGTCCTCAACAAAGAGTGAAGACAATCTAAATATGGTGTTTGATTGACTTCAAAACTGAAACGTACAATAACTTTTTGTCGCATTATTTTGTTGAAAATCATAGTTATGCATATGAGTAGGATGAAAAAAGACAAGAATATTTCTCTGCGCATACTCCAAATGTTTTTATAGAATTTCGCATTATTTTGATGATAAAAGGGCTATCCTCAAGCGTCATTTCAGACAATATTACAAAATTACCTTCGCATGCCTTCCTCAATTATAAAATTTATATTTCTTTATGTTATAAAAACATGTTTCCCAGGAGTAAGTTTTTAGCTTAATGACTTTTCGATTTTATAATAACTACCCAGTAGGAATTAATAATGACATTGTATCTTGTTCATGTAGGGAGTTAATATCACGGTTACTGATATCCCACGACATTTTTAAAAATAAATTAATTACCCAGAACGATTTAACTCTACGCCTTGTCGAGATAAGCCACGTTGAACGAGAAAGAAGAGTTTCTAAAGTGAAAAAAATAAAAAAATAACCAACATTTGCTAGGTAGAAGTTTGTGGTAGCCGATAGTAAGTTGCGTTTTTACTGATTTATTATCATTTTTTTTCATTTACCTGATGCAAAGAACGCTGCATCTGTTTTTAACTTATTTATAGAATGACAAAAGAAACTTAAGAAGCAAGAAAGAAAAAATGACAAATTGAACGATGGTAAGTCGAATTTTTACAATTCAAACAATTTTACAATCGTTGTAAGTTATAACTTGCTATATCACTTTTTTAGTCTGGTGTACAAGCATTTTATGGAGAGGTGGAACGAGCAATTGTGAAAACCCAGTAGCGGTTGGAATCGAGAATTCTGGATTGCTGTATGTGATTTCTAGTATATCACGTATCGTCTGCATTGAACTCGTACGCGCACACAAAACTGCAAACTACAAGGCTAAGATATACTTAAACATATAAAGTATATACTTATTTTGCGCGTGTGAAATTATTTTTCGCGCATTTATTTTCCCACACCCATCCATTGGCACAGTAACATTAAAAAGAGATCGCCACAAAGCAAATATATTATATAAAAGTAGGACTGGGGCAAACACACAAGTAGGAGTTCATGTAGATAAATAAGGAACTCGCCAAGAGATGTAGGTCAAAAATCAAAGCATAAGGCCAAATGCAGGAAATAAGGAGGCAGATAAAAACATGGGTATTGACAGTATTTTCTTAGATGACATAAGTGCTTGAGAAGGAATGCTAAATAGACCACTTGCTTTTTTACTATTAATGAGAGAACGGCAATCAAGAACTAGTTGATCAGTAAGGTTGTTGACGGGCTTGGTGATTTGGAGCTACGTAAGGAGGTGATAGACTTAATGCCATTCCAAACATTTCTAGTGTTCTTTTGGTTTGCTGAGAAAAATTTCCTGTAAAAATTATATTTTTTGCTTGATCTACATAAAGTGACAAGTTTTGTTTCTATATTTTTAAATGTATCATGTAGAACAGACTTGGATTTTTTTCTTTTAAAAATTGGTTATGTAGTTTATCACGTTTTCTGAAGTAAATAAGAATACCATTTGCCATCCATTTTTTATAATTGAATTCTTTTTAATTTATTGGGTGTTTTTTTAAAAGGAACAGTCTTTAAGAGCAGTTTCTATAAAATTATAAAAATATCAAAAGATTTAGATGGGTTATAACATCAAGACCTGGTAAATTATCCCAGTCAACATAAAAAAAATTCAAATTTGCTTAGGTCAAACTTTTTCCAATCAGGTGAAGAGGCTTTGTTAGGAATAGAAATCAGAGAATTGTTATTAAAATTCTGTAAATCCATATGAGGAATTCTGTAAAGACAACAAAAACAGATTCTAATTCGGAGGATTTATATTCGAGAATTTCTTAGTCAGAACGTACAAAATAATTATGCTTTTTTGAAATATATAACAGATTTTAGTAGGTGTATGATTAAAGCTGTTCCTTCAAAGTCACAGTTTATAATAGGAGTGGTGGATTTGAAGCCAGATTATGTGATCCCAATTACACTGAAATTATATCCAACTACACAAAAGAGACTATTTAAAATGTTTGGAAAGAGAAGTTATATTAAGATTAATATAGAGAAACACATCGAATTGAAATTTTGAAAAGCATTAAGCATTTCATAATACGAGGCAGTCGAACCATTACATTTATTTCAGGTGACAGATCCGTGGCAAAGTGATTCAAGAAAAACTGAAAAACAAACAAGAAATAAAGTGCAAGGAAATTGTTTTAAAATTAAAATCAAAATAGTAAGAAAACATAAATTAGGGATAAAAGGTTAAGTTTACGCAAATAAAACAGATAGTCATGTACATTCAAAATGCATACCTAAGAAACAGGAGTAATGATACAAGTGCGCGCTAGCTTTGGTCGCCATTATGGTTTTAAATAAGATTAAAAAACAAATACAGCGCATTAAATTCAAGTTAGCAAATAAGTAAACTTCAAAATATTTATTTAGGTCTGATAAGTGGTTTTGCTTTTAATTTTCTGGATCGTAAATAGGTATACGTATGAAATCATTATATACCCAAAATCGTGTCTTTGATATAAGTGTTATCGCTATAAATACCCATCTTATTAAAGTCAACTTGTCTGAAATCTTTTTTCTTACGCAAAAGCTTATCACAGAACTTTCTATTTACGAAGCGAACGATTGTTCTTTTTGGATTTTATATCGCTCGATTGCTAGAATTGGATGCGGGCAATCTAAACAATCTTTAATATCACTAAATTTCACAATTCTGCAATTTGAATAGCTTTATATTCGAGGTCTTTGTCTGTGACAACATTAGGGATTCCCTGAATCTCTATGTTATTTCTCTTGTTATATTGCTCAAGAGAATCGTTTTCTTTTTCAAGTTTTATTATCGTCTCTTCAAGAGTATTGATTGAGTATTGACTCTTAATACAATCAACTTCTACTTTTAGGGCGTCAAAGTTCTTTCTCATTTGGCTAAGTAGAATAGCCTGATTTGAAGCAATGGAGTTCGGAATTTCCCCAATTCGCTAAATAAGTTTTCCAATGTGATGCCTATACTTGGTTCAGCATAAGGTTAAGCTTCCTTTCAAAACCTGGCGGTTGAAGACATGGCTGCGATCATGCACGTAATATTATAATAGATATAATAAAACAAACTTTAAAACAAGCAAACGAACAAAGCTAGCTTAATATAATATCGTTGTGCCAAATGGCTTTAAAACCCTTCAAGCACATAGCTAGCTATAATAGCTATAAGGAAAATATAACTAAAAATAGTATCACAAAATACAGCTATTCTTTTTACATAATTAACACGGGACATCGCAACACAAAAACTAACAAATATAATACATCTCGTACTCCACCGCAAAGCGAACTCTACAGCAGAGCACATACGCAACACCACAATCCAAATGACGTAACAAAAATAAATCTCAACACGGCCGGAACAGCCTGAAAGGAATTATAAGCAGATTTATGTGGACCAGGTTAGATGGGTTATTTTTTACCCATGGAATACCAGAGATAAAATGTTTCATATTTCAGTCATAAAATGAAACTGGATTTAGGTACAGAAAAATTACACCATGCTGGCCACGTGCCAATGAAGAAGCTGACAGGTTCATGAGAACTATCAAGAAACTGTAAGAAGATTTTCACAGGATAAAATTGGAAACAAAACGTTTAAACATTTTTGCAAGACTACAGCATGGCTCCGCTTTCTCCGACAAAACGGTCACCGACCCAAAAAACAAATTACCAATTGTAACGAAGTTTGACACAATCGAAAGGGCGAAAGTCGAGAATCACAACAACAGATCACATCGGGGAGGATGAGACAGTAGACAGACAAATACCAGCTTTCAATTATTTTAAGTCATCAAATTGTCTATTTTATCCACCTGATGTGCAAGGTGATGACGCTAAAAAGAAAATTGAGTTAGTTTATGTGTAGTAATGCGTTATTAGTTATTGACATCAAATGCGCATATGTAGTTACACGTGTCTATTAAAACGTTAAAAATATCCTAAGAATATGCTCATCTTTATATTTTGCTTCCATTCAATGGAATATAAGCAAAAAAAAAACTCATTTAAAGTATTTTCCACACACAATCTGTTGTTTGTCTGTCTGCTGAAACAAAAGCATCTATACCAGTTGCATTTTTAGATCTTTCAATTTAAATTTTGCTAAGAATATGTTTAAAACACATCAGGATGAAATTTGCCCAAAAGTTAGCTAAGAATATTTATGGTCGCAATGAATGCAATGTAACATCCAATGCTCGGATTATTTTCCCATGCTATTTTTCATTCTACTTCCCTTAATTATTTCAAGTTGTAGCGTAACATATTTGCACAGGTAATTTCTTCACAGTTTTAGTATCAGAGCTTACCTCTTTTACTTCAAAAATGAGCTGAAAAAGTTTTCCATTCCTTTATTTGAGTCTCTTGAAGTACTGATTTCAGAATAATCTTGTTGGTGGAGATGTGTTATTTTTCATCTTCATTTCAAAAAATGTTTTTTATATTTACATATGAAGAAGTTGTATTAAAATATTTTTTTTTAAACAAATGTTGGTTTCATTCTATGTTGCTCGTCATTTCAAATAAATTATCACATGGTATTATCTTGAACTTGCAAAATGTTTCATGTAGTGCGTGAGAGACGGGCTAGAATAAACCAACGCGTTACTGTTAGCGGGCAAAGCGAGGGTCATAGGTTCAAGTAGCCCAAAGCGATAAAAAAACGCAAGTCGAACAAACTTCACAATAAGATGCTCGTGGGAACATTTCGTCTAGTAGAAAATCGAGTTTAAAGGCCGGTCCTCCACTGGTGCGCGCGTTTGCAGCGAACAGGCGAAAGATTAGGATCCAATCCTATTCCTGTTGCGTTCGCTAGGCGTCAACCATTTTTATGTAGTTTGTATATCTTTAAACATTTGTAGTGTGTTTATTTGTTTTCTAATATTTTTAGAAATACTAGCTGACGCCAGGCGTCGCACACCGAATGTAGCCCTACAGAATAACTGCATTAGCACCTTTTTTTGTTGGTCACCCCCTTCTCTACGAGATATGTTTTCTCAACAATACACCACCGTAACGCAACTCATCGTAAATCTTTAAAGTTGTAAAATTATATCAGAATTAAGGTCTTCCCAAATATGCAAAAGGTAATTTGTGAAAAGTAACACTTCAAATACTACGCTACATTACATTTATAAGAAAGAAACGAGGATGTTTTAGCATATCAATTTATTAAATATGATTGCTTGTGGTGTACCGACAGTTCCCAGGACATTTTGTCTTGTTGATAAAGTTGATAGTGGCGAAAAGGCCCTGGAACAGGCTAGTCAATAATTTATGAACAGTTATTAGCCTGCAAAAAATTATTTCTGTCTCGCGCGGGAGTTTTATGTTAAGCAAGAATACAACAAATATGGCGGTCGATTTATTTTGTAGAGTGGATAAAAAGACTAGCAAAGTTTTGCATTAACTTTAGGGAAGGCTAGTTTGAGAAATGTGTTAGAATTTTGTTTGTTAGTTAAAAAAAGATACCATTTTTAATTCTACATGTAAACCTTCATTAACCTTAATTAATAGCTAGTAGTCATATATATATATATATCGATTTTGTTAAATTCATTACCCTACTTGGGTACAAAAGTCAATGTTGTTAGTCAATGTTTGAGTCTAACTTTATAAACGTTTTGGTGACGAGCTGGCTGTGTTCTCTTCAAATTTTATGTGGGCAAATGAGCTAAACTATCTGTCACATTTCTGAGAAATATTTTGTTGGCGAAAAACCATTTTATCGTGACGTGCGTTGTTTATAATCTCTAAACCTCTTACGCAAATCGACAGGCGGTAAGCCGTGTAACAGTCAATTCCAAACTTTATTTTCAGGTAGAGGCATCTTTTCAACTTGAAATTAATATATATATATAACTTGTTTATATTTAGAACACATATCAGTGAAAACATACTAGTAGCCGCAGTACAAATTTTTTAACCATAATCTTTTTGACATTTTTTTGACATTTTTTTGACTGTCGATTTTTCTGAGTTTTTCCGAGCACGCGCAAGACTCTCGTAAAAACGTAAACATTGGAACTCGTCTATATAAGTAGATAAATATAATGAGCTTATTTGATATACTAACCAGACCCATGGAATGTACATTAAGTCAGACACTAAAATGTAAACTGTATTGTACTTTTATTGGCATTGCCTTTTACATGCTGAAAGCTCAACAAATTTGTGGAGCTTTCTGCTTTTAAAAGGCAATGTCATTTTATTTAGGTAATTGTCAATTGTTATTTAGGTAATTGACAATTTAAGTAATTGTCCATAAACAACGTTATTAAAATTTAATTTCGACAATACTAAACTCTCAGCAAGTTTCTTCCTGAAATGGAAAGGTGACGTTTCCGTTGTTTTAAAGTCCTTATCATATAATATGACGATTGTGCTGTCTTTGTGACATGTTCCTTCCAGGTTAACCCTATTCGGTCCGGGGTTTTTTGAACATATTATAATCCGCCCCCCCCCCCCCTTGTTCAAATTGAATCAAACTTGGCACACTTATAGTACATCAATAAATTTGTGTTTGCGTCAGCACACTTTCTGTGACGTCATCAAAAGCTTGAAAATTGTTCAAAATGCCACCATCTGCTTAAAATTCAATTACTTTAGTTCTAGACCGATTTTTACATTCTGTTTGAAGTTTCTCAAAGGTATATAAAAGTTATTTAACATATTCTCCGGTTTTTACATAGATCGCATGAAAAGTTGTCAAAAATTGCCCGAAAATCCGTTTTTTAGGGGTAGTTTCGAGTAATAGCCAATATCAAAGCCTTTGAAAGGCATGGGACCTACAAATTTGGCATGCAGGTGTCTAATAGATAAATATTGAAACTCAGTAAGTATCATAGCCATGCAGCATAGCGTTAGGAGTTATTAAAAAAAAAACGTTCGGTATCTTGACTGTGTTTTATTGTAGATTATTTGCTTTTCAATATAATTGCATAACTGGTATATAATTACACGTTAAAATACTGTTGACAGGATCGGCAGGATTGAGACGGGTCGATAATCGGATATGTTGACTGGATTTTTAATCTTCGGTATAGGGTTGCTATTTTCCATACATAAGGAAAACAATTCGAATTAATGGAATTGTTTATTATGTGCACAAGCGGAGATGTGATATAGTCAATAACGGGCTTCAAGTTTTTAACTGGAATGTGATCATTTCCAGTAGAACAATCATTCTTTAAACCCAGCAAAATTTGTCTTACATCTTTATAGTTTGTATGTTGAATCTTGAAAGAATGCAACTCATTACCGCATCAAGTTTTCAATAAATGCAGGAGGAACAGTATTGCTATTATCTCTGTTTGTAAGACGTGCAGCTAAAGTGCCAAAGTGTTTATTGTTCTGCTGGTTTAAAATTTTATGAACGGTATTCCAAACTGGTTGCTTTGAGAGTGCTTTCCGAAGAAAGGATCTTTTTCTTGCTTTAATGCACCTCTTGAGCTTCATTTTGCATTCTTGATACGGTTTACTGTTACTTTGTTTCGATTGAATACGAAGTGTTTCAGTCCCTTGCTGTAGAGAGATGATTACTAAGTAATTCATCCAGAGTGCAAATTGGTCGTGTTAATTTTACCCTTCTAAGTGGTGCAGGGTTATTAATACAATCACATATCAAATAATTGAGTGTCTATTTGATCAAAACTGTAGATGATATTAAACCGAAGGTTTTGAAAATCTGTTACATACTTGTTAATATTAAACACTTTCTTGTTTCTTAACCACTTGAATCTGGGTTCAAATCTCATGTTCAAAACAACGTAAGGGGTATTACGATCACTAATCTCAACAGTATACAGCACATCATTATATATGACTTTTCTGTGTATATTGCTGCTAATGTGGTCAATCAGAGTTTTTGATTTTCTTGTAGCTGTTGGGATATGCTGATGAAGCGAATAAGAATGAAGGATATCTTTATATCTACACAAAGACTCGGTGTTATTAAACAAGTTTATGTTGAAATCACCAGCAATAATAATTATGCCACTCCGTTTGACATAAATTTTGCTTAGTAAAGTGTACAACTGTTCAAGCCAGTCTTGCTTATCCGATTCTGTTGGACTTGGTTGATAGAAGACTCCGAATAAGTAAGGACTATTTTTATTTCTTCCACGAACTTCTATCCATAAATGTTCGGTAATTTCAATCCCAGCGGTCAAAATAACATAACCAACTATAAACTCTTTACGGATGACTTCAAAGTAAATAAAATTCAGTTTTATATAGTTATTTTCAGCTTATAGATTTCCTCAAATTTAACACGTCCTCTCACGTTCGCTCCATTAATCTTACTGCTATTTTTATTTTAGGCCAGTGATTGATTATGCTCCACCGGCATACTTTCCCATATCGTAGCCAAGTACGAATAGCATTTTTGGAATTAATACCCTTCACGTATATAATAAACCAACTTTAACTTAACCATTATTTATATCGTTAAATGATATCAAATATTGTCCCTTTTACAAAATAAGATTTTCCAAAATCTCTAAATATCATTTTTCTGCGAAAAAGGGTTTCTTGTCTTGGTGGCAGTTTATATATATAATTAAGAACTACATGGCAAAAGTTTACATTTTAAAACTGGCAGGAATAGAGATTTTATTTTCGGGTTTCGGTTATTATCATTTTAAAAGAGAAAACAAATCTTTTGGAGAAAATGATTTAGCTACACATTTGTTATATTTTAAATTTTAAGAGTTTGACTGTAATATTCAACTGTAGTGAACCATTTCATTGCAGTTGATTTGTGTAGTCATTTCATCATAAAACATCAAACGTTTTGCTACTAATAGGGGCAGTTTACTTTATAAACTTGAAAAATGCATGATTCCATAAATTTTGGTGCTGAATTCAAATGTTGGTCATTTTGGTTGAAAAAGATCAGAAAATGTCAAGATGTTAACCGGGATCCGAGAATAATCGATAAATTTAGCACTACCACCTGTCAATCTTAGTTTTGAATTGAAAATATAATTTTGAATTGAAAAATTGTTGTGTATATTAGGAAAAAAAAGACATTTGAAAGTGACCAATGTGTCATATATTTGCGATTTTTCGTATTGATATAGGATAATTGTCATTTAGGGTGGACATTTACGAAAGCTAGTTTTCCGGTAACATCTACAACATCAAAGAGTTCAAGAATAAGATATCAGATATATAATCATTTCCAATGCTTCTTAAAATTTGTTTTTTCGTGCTTGTTTACATTTCAAGCTACCATTTTTCTTGACAACGCGCAATACCTCTCCATATCAGCCGGTCGTTAACAGCGCTAAGCCAATCAGAATGCCTAAAAGCCGTATTGTCCGCTTGCATAATCCAGACGGTTAACAACACTTAATGCCACACAAAAACATATTTAAGATAAATTTTGAACCACTTTAAGTCAGAAAATTATTTTTAGTCTTGTGTTTGCGTGACTTTTGGACGGTCTAAATTGGGTTTCCTGAAAAGTACTAAACTTTCTCAATCTGACCATATGTTTCTTTTTTTTTTGGAAGACCACCAATAAGAGCAGATTTGAATCTGGAAAAGTGTAAAAGAACAAGCACACCTGGATTCTGCTTATTATTAATAAAACCTGTAATAGCTCATATGGATAACCAATTTATCAATATATCACTTTATATTGATAAATTTGGGAAATAATATTCTTTCGCACTCTAATAATTTGTTTTGTTTTGACGCGATTTAAAAAAGTAATTTGATAAATATTTACCTTAGTGTGAAATGGCTTTAATATTTCCGCAGGGTAGTGTGAACAAATATGCAATCTCACTATAAAATATTTTTTTTTTGGTTTTTTAAATGAAAATGATCTAAATAGTTTTTAGCGGGAAGAAAGTTGACATCAAAACTAAAACGTACAATAAATTTTTGATTTACTATGTTTGTAAAACTGCGCGTAGAAAAACGTTAGCAATATTTCTTTTTAAGTTTATATCTCCGCATGACTTAAGAATTTTCGAAATATTTTTTAACGAATTACAATGATGAGAGAAGGATTATCCTCAAGCGTGCGTTTCTGGAAGTCTTACAATTTTCACTTTAATTATGAAATTCATATTTCTTTATTTTTGTAAGTTTTAAGATTAATGATTAATTAACTACCCAGTAAGGTATTAAAAAGACATTGTATCTTGTTCATGCAGGGAATTCAAAACAGGGTTACTGATATCCCACGACATTTTAAAAAAGAAATTTATTACTTGTCGAGAAAAGCCACGTTGAGATAGAGAAAAAACAAAAAAGTAGATAAAATTAAAAGAGTAACTACTGGTAAGTTTAACTTGCTGTATCAGCTTTCTTGTTACTGATTTATTATCTATTTTTTTTAATTCTATTTACCTGATTTAAACAATGCTGTATTTATTTTTTTATTTTTTTGTAGGGTTGCAAAATAAAGAAACTTGTAAATAAAGAAAATTAAAGATATTGTCAGCTTGAAAAATGGTGAATGGAATTTTTACAAATTGGATAAATTTTACAATTATTGTTATAACTTGCTATCTCTCTTCTTTAGTTTGGTTTACCAGCATTTTATGAAGAGGTGAAAAGAGCAATTCCGGGAGCCCAGTAGGGGTTGGAATCGAGGATTCTGGATTGCTGTATGTGATTATTTACTTTTTAATATATTACGTATTGTGTGATATGAACCCGTGCGAGCCCGCCAAACTGCAATCTGATCACATAAAGTCTATGCTTTGTACATTTTTCCCCAACGTATTTATTTTACCCCTTTGGGACAGATTTGCGCGCTCCTTGCAGGTTATATAGAATAGAATAGAATCATTATTACTCTCTTTGATTAATCCTGACTGGGCATTAAAATTCCAGGAAAGTTATGCATATAGCCCCCAAAAAATAAAAAACCACTTTGTAGTTTCGCTTATTATAATTTTTACAGGCCTTCTAATAAAATAATAATCCGCGCACATTAATTAAAATTTACGAAATAATTCAGCTATCCTTAAACATTTTGGCACACTGTTAGAACTCTTCTATTGAAATTTTTACTATTTTTAACCTTTCGCGGCACTAAAAACATTTGTCGTCTTAACTTGGAACATATGACGACAATTCTCCTAACATTCTTCTTCTTTTTCTCCCTGGGTACAATAGGAAATGTTGCAGCTAGTTAGATATCAAGAATCTTAAAACAAACACTGAATTTCTATGTGCCTTTCAGTGCTGTTTTATTAAAACATTTTTGTACGAAGTACAATGTGATTTACGGCTAATTTGTGCCAATTTTAAGTCGTGAAGTATTTCCTTTTAACGCCTTTTCTGTATCTTTCTAAAAATCGAACTCGAATGGAGCTGTATGTATCTTAAAAGCAGTAATTAAAGTTGGATTATATGGCTTTTCGCGACGATTTGAGCTTGTACAACGTGTGTGGTGTCCCCGTTTTTTGAATAACAGATAAATCTGCAATTATTCCACTCTTGACAGATGGAAACGTAAGGAAATGGTTGACTGTGCTCACTCAAAAAATTCTGCAAAAACCAATTGGAACACTTAAAGATATAAGGATGTATAATTGAAGAGTCTGGAGCAATTCAAACAAGATTAAGCCAAGCCAATTAACCAACAAAATGACATCTTTTTGAAGTGCTTCTTAATGAATCAAAAAATAAAATTGCGTTACTGCCTCTTTCTGTTGTTGTAAGTAAACGCATCAATCCTATCGCTTATTAAAAATTTATATAAAAATAACATTAATTAAAACAGAAAAGGTCTTGAAGATGGCACAACACATCTTCTTCTTCCATGTCATCGAAATAGGGGATTCCTTTATCGCTAATGACCACGTCTGTCATATCTGGAATGTTTTCAGACCGCCATGTAGAACCTACAATTCTAACGAAACTAACTGTTTTGTACTTGTGTGGAAGTTCTATATAAACACATGCCATGGCATTAATAATATAGAACCTACTTCATAACAAGTAGGAATCTTACGTACTCCACCAAGCATACTGCTTTCGTATAATTGGAAAGTAACATAAAACGCCGAAAAATTTGCTTTTCTATTCCAACTTCCTGAAATGCTTGTTGATATTGAGAGTGGAGATGCTTCTTCTAAATTTCTTTTTCTAACAATTGAAAATAATATTTATTCAAGTAAATCGCTGAGGAAAGGTATCCTTTTTTTGTAAAACGAGAACTTGTCGTAAAGAAAGGAGGAACTAGTAAATCACGTGTCTAAAATTTAACATTATACAGCTGTTTTTTAAAAACCTAAATCGTTGATATTGTTAAATAAGTAAAGCCATTGCATTGCACCATTCCCTTTGAGGGCGAATAACGTGGAAGCGGATTAAAATGACTGATGTAGTTCCGTCTAGGCTGGACTAACTGCGACTTAAACTGGACAATTTTTCCGAACTGGGTTAACTGGATTATGAAAATACTCTTTAACCCTTAATATCTTGGCAAACGTTTATTTAAAACATATCTCTTTAATAATAGCCGTATTCTATCTGTCTCTGCGCAACATGGCATCGCAAGTAGCAAGACACACGGAAAATCTCCACGACTTTGCTTTATTTCGGATCCAGGCAGACCCCGTTTTTATCGGCTTTGTTTTGACCGCTCACGCGTAATAGACCAATCACGAGGCTCGATTTTCCCTGATAACCAATCCAAGTTCTTCGAAGCCTAAACATGCCGACGGCAGAAACATGCTACGCTCACTGAGGGCATTTTGGTTTGGAGGTGATGGTGTGAGGTTTCGATCCTTTTCTCTTCTAAATATTTTGTATCTATAGGATTATTTATTTTCTGTGTGTTTTCACATGTTAAGATGAATATTTCATCACGTTTTCTAGCCATGTATAAAACTTAAACAAAGATTTTGGCCAGCTACAAACGTAGATTTCAAATCAGCATCCTGCTTAAGACGGCTGCCTATAGCTGGCTTTATTTATTCCTATACTTTTGAAGTTTTAATTCAGTTTAGTATATTGTTATTTATTTTTATTTGGGGTTGTGGCTATCTAGCTAGCTCTTGGTTACTCTGATACTAAAAAGTGAAAAGCCAAATATATACAGTTTGGCTACAACAAATTGTTGATAATTCTAATGCTAAATGGAGTTAGGTAGCTACACCCTTTATTACTGTCATGAAAAGTTATCCTGCAAAATAAAATGGCTGAATGATTTTTTTTAGCTGGACGGGGTAACGACGGGCTGTGTTTGGCTATGGCTGACGGCCTTTGTTTTTATTTAAACCGAAGTTGCAATAAAGTTTTTTTCGGAAAAGAGTGTTACGGTTATACGCCTGTTTCACTGTGCTTAACTGTACTAAGCGCTTAGTCCCGTGTTATCGATGGGCTGTTTCCTGTGTTTCTGTTGAACCAAAGTATCTTTCGGAAAAGGGTATTACACCGGATGTGCGACATTGTTTACTTGTATTAGGCGGTTTTTTTAACTTTTCTGGGTATATTCTCCGAAAAATAAAAAAGGTTGGCCGACTGTTTTTGCTACGAAGTTATTTTTTGAAAAGCATATTACAGCGGAAACACTATAATGTTGTGTGCGCTTCACTCGATTTACGACATACTGCATACCTGTACTAAAGCGTTTCACCTTATTGTGTCGCACAGTTTTCGGTTCTCATTAACCGCTCCTCGGGGCGTTCAACGACAAGTCACACAGTTTATTACGGCATAACCAGGTGTTTCGACGCCGGGTCTCCCGGCTAGTCTATTATAATACCCACCTGTTTGTCTGTCACGCAAAAGGTTGCCTGCAGTAGCGAGACGCACGAAACCACGGATTTATCCACTGGGCCAAGCACTTGTGATCCTATACATTTCTTGATCAGCTTTTTAACAGTGCAATCCAGTAATTAAATTTAGAAAAAAAAGAATTTCTGTGTATCAGCAGCTCATTCCAAACGTCATCCAAATCTATCTCTTTAAAGTTTCGGGGCTAACTCAGCAAAGAGTCGTTATTGTCTTCGTGTCAATGGTTCAATTGTTTTGGCGAAGGTTTTCTTGTTCTTCATTGCGCCTTCACTGCTTCTTTTTGTTTTATTGGTCAATGTTAATTCTCAGTGAATATTTTTTAGGACACTAACACTGTGAACCAAGTATTTCTCTCATGTAAAAACAAACATATTTTACTGTTAAAGTTCAAAATCCTCGCTATCAAGATCTTTTAACAGAATAATTGTATTCATTTTAAGAAACATGCACCGGCATTGTTTCATCAAAGAAAACTTGTGTACAACATGTAAGAAGAATTTTTTTGAAATGCAGTCCGCGCGTCTTGTTTTTTTTTCAAACACACGAACTTTGTCCACATTAGATTACTGTTTGTAATTGTGTTGTTTTTAGATCTTACGGTGATTGACGAATAAAAATGTTTTTCCTGTATAATATTTGTGCAATTCTTAATCAATAAATTCCAATTTATTTATTTTGTATTATGTTTAGATGAGAATAAAAAAGAAATGAAATATCTGTGACATTAAAGGTCCGATCATAGTGTTAATTCGTGCATCAGTTACGATTTTATCAAGATATCGATGCAAATAGATTGCAGTCTATTCCGGAAAGTAATCAGAAACTTTGTACAAGCGTTACATAACGACGGAGATTTTATATTAATGTAAAGTCGAAATATGGTCATTAGGACTTTGTTGTTGTCCGACTATACTACAATACACTGACTTCATGTGGGTGTTCTATGTTGTTGGTTACACGCACATTCATCATCAAAAGCAGATAATTTTCAAGTCTTGATTGTCGAATGATAATTTTGTGAAATAATTTTGACACTCCTCAAGTCACTATTGCCTCTCTTATACCATATCTGTGATGACGATATTTGAGCAGTGTGTTTGTGTTAGATAATCAATTCTCGGTTATTCTGATGACATTTAAACATTTTACCGTTGCCAAATGGTTCGGGCACGCTTTGTAGTAAACATCAGCAAGCAACGAAATGGTTCTACACAAGATGAAAATTTTTGTCTGTCTGGAAGAAAAAGTGAATGAAAAGACATTTATTATTTTGAAAGCGAAGGTATAATGTAAGGCTGTCCGTTTTTGTCTCAAAACAACTTAATATTACTATAATAATTATTTATTACATGAGAGTACTTCGCGTTGTTATGGTATGCTCTTCAAACGTACTCTGCAAAATTAACGAGCTATCTACGTTTATTCATTCTTTCAACTAAAGTAAGCAAGTAGTTATATCTAATAACCTTTAAGCGAATTTGTCCACGTGACATACAACTAATAATTTATAATATATATTTTTTTATTGATATGCATAAGTTTCGAGAACAGCATCCATAAACTGGAATAATCGACAATCTCATAAGAGTTAGTTGGTGTGTCTTTATTCAGTGAAGAGTGCAGTGAACATTAAATAAAAATATGCTTGATGCGCGGACTGCAATTCACAAACATGTGAAGTAAACAGCGAGAAAAAGAGTAGCAAATATACAGACTATTTTTCTATTTTGTTAGTTCATTAATGTTTAAAAATCTAACCATTGTAAAAATAGGGATACCGCCAACTGATACACAACTACACATCAATAGCAATACAAATCTTATCTCCGTTTACTTGCTGTTGTTTCAGGCATAGAATGGCATAGATGGCGCACACCAAATGACGCACTACTTATCGGTTACGGTCGTTTCGTCAGTTTAGTTGTCCTTTCTACTGATACTATTTTGCTTAGAACATTTTTTTTTCGCCAGAAATTATGGATTAAAATCTCCGGAAGTTTTGTGAAAAAATCTACTTAGAAAGGAATACGATAGAAAAGAACGTCGCTTGATTTTTGACGTCAGGAAAGGACCTGTCAGTACATCAAGATGTTTTTTAAAATGTTTGTCTACCCGTTTACCTTTTTTATTTATTGTCTACAGCTGATCAAAATATTGTTTAGAAACATGTGCTTTTGACGAACGATTAAGAAGATACAAGGGTTTAAAAGTTTTTCTCATGTCAGAAAAAGTTCGCCAATGTGTACACATTTTTTTTTCGGAATTTGATAAGCCGTTGTCCCCATAATGTAGAGCCTAAAAAGCTGATCAAGAAAATGTATAGGATCATGAGCTTTTTACAAACGGTTAAAGAGATATTGGAGTTAACTCGTCCGCTTCGACGAAATGACGTTTCATTTGATGTATCGAATCCAGGCAGTAAAATGTACATGACATTTTTTACAATGATAAGTATACTTTAAAATTTCCAGCCCCTATAAAGCTATTGTGTCAAACTGTTTTGGGGTTTGTTGGATGTGGCAAAACTATTTAAACATCTCGATGATAGTCGAGCGATACAATCGAGCAAGGCTATAAAACTCACTATCGCGTCTTCAAAAGTCTCATTTCGCGTGCAACGGAGACAATCAGTCACTTGTCGCATTCAGTGACATGTCACATCAGCTGTTACATTTATCACATTCAAAAATCACATTTGTAACTTAGCTGTCACACATAAACGCGTATGAAATTTCCTGTAACATTTCAACACCCTCTCTAGCTACCTATGTTAAAAAGTAAAACCAAGAAGAAGGATAACAAATGACCAAAGAACTTAGTTAATTTAATTTCATAAGCTGAACAAAAATTAATCTGGAGTTAGGGTTCAATGATTTAAATTTAGTTAAAAATAATTGTTTTGCGTATTGCGCGACGTGATAAAATAAGTGAAAAAAATCGCTAAATCAAAATCAGGAGCAGATGATTTTTTTTATCTATGCATAGTGTGGTATCCAAGTTTGTTAGAACATGATTCGGAACTTAGTAGATATTTTCGTTTTTTACAGTCAACATAAGATATAATTTGAAATATGGTTTAAACGTACTTTGATTGCAATTATATACATGTTGGTCAACTTGGTTGGTACCGTTTCCTGTGCGGCTAGTTGATATGTGTTGGGTCATGTGAAAACGGAGGTTGTTTGTTTTGACGGTATACCTCGCCATCCCAGCACATGTTACACTTTACGTTTAAACACAAAGAGAGACAATAAACAACTGCGTAGGCAATGAGTAAAAAAAAAATTATTTTGTTATTTTACTAAATAAAATAAATCTTAAATTTTTGTCCGCCTGCAACGGACTTTATCAGGAAATAATATACATAAAGGATTGTGAGAATGTAAAACAAAAAAAATAAAAGAAGGACAACCGTTTATCAAATAATTTTGTACGCGTTTCCCAATTCTTTTATCTTTCAAGAAAGATTTCTTCGATTTTTGCGTTAGATAATTCTCTTGTGTTGTCAACATAGTCAATTAAAATAAAACGTAAATACCGCATAGGATTGGTAGAGTCAGTGCAACACTCCATAAAATGTTTCACAATTTGACATGACTTAACTTGTTTTTTAACATGGCATTTATAGTTGGCTAAACGATGTTTCCAGCTGCTCTTAGAGCCAATGCCTTGTTTTTTACAATTCAGACAATAGCACATGTAGATAAAAAAAGTTGTGGTACAACTTAGTCGTTTACGGATCGTGAATTTCTTTATGAAAATTCATCAGTTGCGATGCGTCCCTTAATACAGTTGCTTTATAAGCGTAAATTCTACGGTAACTATAGCAACACAAAAGGTGTACAAGAAATAAGAAAAAAGATAATTATCGAAAAATATAAATTGTCAATGAAATAGGAGTATATGATATTTTAAATGCAGGAGCATAGTTTATTTTCATCTTTTTACTCCATCATTAATAGTTTCAAGTACGATTCTTGAAGATTTTTTCTTTACCACATTTGTATACGTGTTGATCAAATTGGTCTCTTCCAATACCAGTTTTACAGGTGAAAATATGTTGATTGGTTCTTAATCTAAGGTTAATAGTTTTAGCGATGTATTAGTCCTTCGCACATTTAAGATAATACAAGACATTCTTAGCATTACAATTTGAATGACATTTTATTATTCATTTTTTTTCCATTCGTCATCTCAAATTCGTGGCTTGTTTGTAAATAAAGTTTGCAAATTTAATAACTTAGATCAGAATATTTGGCGCCTTTTGAAATTGCTGTGTTTTTACGTTAGTGTGGTCACAAAATTTAATGGTTTCAAGATGTTTTAGTAGGTTCTTTGGTTGTTTGTGATAAGTGGTATTTGGTTATTAATTCTAAGTGGTGCAGGACCTTGTAGTTTAGCTTTAAAAATACCTTTTTCCACCACTTTATCTGGATAACAATTTTCTTTGAGGAATTCTCTAAGTTCTTTTAATCGTTTTTCCATAGTGTCTGTATTAGATACGAAACGGATTATTCTTTTGCAGGGTTAAACGGTATGTTTTGTTTCATCTGGCCGCTGTTGTAATTTAAATAATCGTGGCTGTTGGTTGACTTGTAGTAAATGTCTGTTTCGATTTCATTACTGTTTGGTTTAATGAATTTGGTTTAACCAGTTTAAAAATTTTTAATGTCAAAACAACTTACTTCTTATATAGTGATTACAATTTTCTATATAAATTCCTAAACACTAACGCAATGGTAAACAACATTCTTCGCGAAACTTCTACCTGTCACGAAACAGTTTGTTTTGTCTCAGCAATTGCTGGGTTCGTCATGTGTTTCATCGGTGTGTGTAACTTTTGAAATGTGACCTTTTATTATTTTTGTCATGTTACTGGTGTGTCCCACTGACGACGTTCCGAAGTTGTCTATTTGCCGATATACAGATAATATGCATATCCATATAGATATATAGATATATAGATATATAGATATATAGATATATAGATATATAGATATATAGATATAAGTTTATAAATGTAGAAATATAGAGGTAGAGATAATTATAGAGATTAGAAATATAACCGATTTACAACGAGTACTACTGAACGTTTTATCTATTAAAGGGTTGCGGGGAAGAATCCTCTCTGAAGTTTCGTAAACAATTTGTTTTATATGAGGCATCTCCGTTAATGAAATTAATGACCATATGCTATGAGGATAGAGCTATATGCAATTCTTCCTTTTTTTCAAAGATTCTGTTGTCCTCAATATAGCTACTAAAAAGCTATAGGTGCAAGATAATTATGATTTTCTAGCCCTGTCCAGGATTGGAACCTCATTTACAAGTGTCATAGCCATTAGACCAACAGGGCATGAAATTATACAGTTTTACAGTTGCACATTACACCCAGAAGTCCGCCTTTAGAGGAAGATGATCGATGCCCGTAACAATGATATAAAACGATTTGTTAACGTATTTTTTGCTATTATACGCTTTTATATTTTTGCGATGGTTGGAAATAAGGAACGTACTTCGGAAAATCTTATATATTAATTCCCTTGCGTGAGTAAAATTGTGAGTCCACGACACGCAACTCACGGGACACTTTCTTACGACGTGACCGTACGCTACAATTTACTAAAAAAATAAGTAAGCCGCCAAATGAGAAAACAGGGAGTCCATTTGACATTTATGCTACAGCGCCGCTCTCGGTCGTTACGGTTGAAATAATTTAATTTTACCCCCGGTTTACCATGTGCGCGCCGTACCTCATGGAAACAAGTTGTTTATCAACTGAAAAAAGAAAACCAAAGCGAAGAACGTTGTCTGTTTATCAAGTTAATCCTGAAAAAAGTTACTCCAAACAAAGCATGCCAATGTTTACTCATCATGAGGTTAGCTTAAACCTTACATGTTTTTCTATATTTTACATTTTTGTGTTCTGGGACCGAGGTTGTATCGCATTCGAATATGACTGTAATTCGAATCTAAAATGTAAAAACCAACTGTTGTTGTCGAACGAAGTTAATAATGTTATTGTCAGAAATATTTTTTAAAACGAAGAAAAACGTACGGTGATATAACATCACAAAAAGAATTGATTGGAAATGCATCAGACAATTGTAGCTATACATTTTCAATTCGTTCTCTTTTTGGGATGAAGCGAAATTTAGTAATCGAAGTAAAAAACTGATTGGACTTTTATTCAGCCTAGCTAGCTTGCGACCTACTGAGAAAGCGAAAGAAAAGCAGATGTGTTGTCTAAATTATTTGCTAGAGAATTGAATTTGGGTGTGTAACGATTTTTAGCCGTTTCTTTCAGAGCTAAATTTTTCCTTAAATATTAAGTTTGTTGTTGTGTCTTGAGCCGGAAAACGAATATGTCTAAGCTTTATAGTTTGTTTTAAATATGAACATTTGTATGACGCACACAATTGATTAGAAGTTTACTTTTTTATTGTATATCAAACGAACTGAACTTTTTTGTGTCCAAGCAATGGGCCGTTACATGTAGTAGAATTGCCATTAGCTGGCTATAGTGACTTATGGCATGCTTTATTTTATTAAGGCATTATATATTTTCAGGCCATAGTCATGTTAAGAACATATTGAGAATAATGAGGATAACATTTGTCAAAAAAGCTAAGAACATCGAGGCTGAAACAAAACACACTATTCTTATAAAAACAGCGTGTATATCCTAGAGAAGAATTTACATAAACTGTAAAAAGTAATTTTTCCGTTGTTACTCTTTTTAACACTACAGACTGTGTGATTCAGTGTTGATGTCGTTTTAAAAAAACTAAACCTAAATCCTAAACTTAAATCAATGTTTACAACTGTTACGTTACTATCGTTTGAAATATATTCGATTCTTAAATTCGAAAGCGCTGCATTGTTATCTTCTTTAATTTTATGCGTGATTTTTTTTTATTATAAGTTTGGGTCTGTAAGGCAAACTGTTCTTTTAATATTTTGGATTGAAATATTTCGGTAAATATACAATATACCAAATAATTCAAGTTTTTATATTTCTCTTTTAAGTGTTTTCAACTATTAATTTCTTATATTTTGAGTATAACTTTGGAAGGTTTGCCGTATGCAATAGACTGAATAGCTGATTTTGTATGATTTCGAAAAATGTTGGATTATTTTAATGTTTGGTATCCTTTTTTTCCCTGGTGTACTTCTGGAATGGCAAAGCAAGTATATAGTTTTAGCGTATTTCGTTTTTTACGTAACGGTTGTTAGACGCCTTTGATTTTTTTGGACATTTTCCATTTTTAATTCATAATTTTTTTTATTTTTTGTTTTTGTTGCACATGCTTATATTTTTAGACGTTTTGTTTCAGCGGTTATAAACATAGAATAACGCAGATTGTGAGCAACCTCGATCCCAGGTCTTTTTCTCTTTTTGCCATCCCGTTATAAAAGAGTCAAAGAGCCCGGGGTCGAGGTTGAAATGTGAGTTTTGAAAATTCAAATTACTATGTTGTATGTTTTTGTTTGGTTACATGTTACATCGGTTTAATAAGAGATTCAGTGGATTCTTCCACGGGAATTCGGCTAGTAAATTATTATTATTTCAAGGTTTAAGGGTTACTCCACAATCCAAAAAAACCTTTCTTGTTTCTGGTATAATTTTTAACTATTACAGAATTCAATAATTATTTTGCAAAATTCCTTAAATTCTTTTATACCAATTTTGTAAAATGTTTTACCTTGAGCAATAATAGTGGCCTTCGTCTCTGAACGGATCTGGCTCAGCTCAATGGTGCGTCTATGAAAATCCCTACAAAACCAATAAAAGTGCCTTTCAATATTTAGTTTCGAATACTGTTGACGAAAGCAACGTAGAATATGTCCTATCATTCTTATGCAGGAGTAAAGAAAAACATTCATGCACAGTTTCGTATAAATACAAATGATATGATGTAAAAAGAAAATAATGCTAAAGTAGTTTATGTACACAGACGTCACGTCTGCGTAGTTAGTGCAACAATGCGTTGGCTTAGCGTATTAATCCTGCATTTACTTCTGTACAACGTCCTGCAACATGACAGTCTGTCACTAGTGCTTATAAAAAACAGATAACGAAATTTTTGTTGTAAAATATAAATAATAAAAACCCTTTTTTTAAACGCGTGGCATCAATTACTCATGAATTTTAGTCAACGACTACAAAATTTACCAAAAAAATTCATTCATGATTCATGTTTCTGTAGTGCATACTTCAGATGCTCATTTGAGGGAAATAGCAATTTTAATCAACCAATTGCCACAAAATATATCAGTGGTTGGCTTATTTTCAATAGTGAATAAACTTTATCCAACAATTTAAAAGTTTGCCAAATACACTTTGCGGCAATTTCGCAAAGTGTATTTGGCTGTGGAATATCATCCTTGCTTGTAATGCACCACATTGACAAACACCAAAAACATTTGTTCTCCATTCATTTTCTCAACGTTTCGGTCAATTTTCGTCCTTCCATACGTACAGGAGAACATTCACACACAAATCACATAGCAGCGTTACTTTTAGCATTCCTGTTTCCTTAGCTTGTTCTTTGTCTATGTTCATTCATTGGATTCAACATAACTATTCATCCACTCTTGAATATCTTTACTTCACGTTTAGATATTTATTAAATATGATCGCCTTGTACATGTTTTGTTATTATTATCACGGTTAGAGAAGGATATCAATAGATATAAGGTGAGATAAAGTAGCATTTGCTATGTAATTTCTGGCACTTTGTCTGTTTTCTTTCTTTTATTGGGTCTATCTGAAGACCAAAGTACTAGCCAAAAAGAGGAAGTGTGTGCCATCCTCAATACGTATACTGCTCCACCACAACATTTACATTTTAGAAAACATGGTAAAAGAAGAAGTGAAATGCAGTTATGCAAAGAGAAATATGCCTTCTTCTTCATCATCGTCTTCTTCTTCATTATTGCTATAGAGTTACACTCTTCTCTTCTTCTCTTCCTTTCTTCTACAGAAAGTATTGGTACAGTTAAGGAGCACTGTGTGTAATTCCCAATACATATAGTGACATACTTTCCTTACAGTGCCATATAATAAACACGAAACAGTTTTGGGACGTCTTTAAATGTATATGTAAAGTCAACTTTGGCCTTTTCAATGTGCAAATCATCAGAAGAAATGGAAGACAAAGAGGACTGTTGATGATGTCTCAACTGATCGGCCTTTTCTTCTCCTATTTCTAGATTTTTTCTTACTCTTTTCCTCCTCTAATGACATGACCAGGGCAGTCAATGTAAATATTTAGTTGTACTTGGGTTCCCCGTTAGTGAAAATCAAATTCATCACAGTTGAATTAATGAAATTCTTGGTGTTTTTGGATAAAGCGGTAAATATGGTATGCGGATGGTTTTTAATGATGTTGAAAATCCTTTCTGTAGGGGCTTTATTGTCTGCGGGTATTTTCATGTGCAAGAATATATATTTCGAGGATGGTAACACTGAAAAAATAAATTGAAATCAGTTATGTTAGGAAGATTGGAAGCATAACAGGTTTTGTGTTTTTAGTTCGAATTTTTGTGGAAAAGTGGGAGTTGAATTGACCAATCTAGGTACAATAGAAAATTATATAATGGCGTTTATTAAATATATTTATCATCCACTACAATAAGTTGGAACCAATTAATAGTCAAATTAATTCCCCAGGCACAACTGGAGTAATAAAGGCTGAGTATATTGTTTTACAAAAAATGAGAATGGTACATAACCTTAATCTTGATATAACATGATAGGCTTTCAGTAACGGGCAAAGCGTACTGCAAATTAGCACACCATTTACACCGTCTGTAGTGTCATTATCAGCTAAGACGATAAAGAAGTATCGACTTTAGCTTTAATCGACAATTGTAGTCAAGGGACCTTTATACACGAAGCTGTTTTGGACCAACTTGGATTAAGTTTACAGAGACCAAGTTAGACATCAAATGTGAAGGTGAATTACTGTAAAGTCATTACAGTTGAGTTCATGAATTTTTTTGTTTTGTGGGAAGAGGCGATAAATATGGCATGTTCTTTGATTATGCTGGAAATCCTTTCCCCTGTCACTTTGTTGCTTGTGGGTATTTTAGTATGCGGAAACATACGTTTCATTTTGTCGAAGGTAATACTAAAACAGTAAATTAAATAGCAATATGTTAAGAAAATTGAAAGCATAACAGTATGTTTAGAAAAGAATACTGTTGTAAGGAAACGTACTTAACATTTAGTCTAAGAAATTACTTATACACAGTTGCACTACAAATTTGTTTATCCTTCAAATGTAGTTATTGGAAAATTTTGATGCAAATCTCCCAAAGAAATATAACAGAATTTGTTGGAAGAACATCGAAGGTTTTCATTATATGTTGGATGATGTGAGAATTCACTTGATTAATCTAGGTACAAGTTGTTTTGTTCTGAGAAGGAAATTACTGTTTTCATCATATGTGATTTGCCTATTTCAAAAAGGTGAAAATATTTAATGAATACAAGTAAAATTACTGTGTAGCAGTAAAAATAAAACTATTCGTTCCCGGGTTTCCACACAAATTTTCGCGATTTAATGTGTTCTTGTTCAGGACACTTGGATCAATGTCACTATGTTCAGTATGTTCAGTCTGACTGGTTTGATAAGTTTCGCCATCAGAATGGCTGGGTTGGTCGGCATCGTCGATGAACTTAAATCCAGTGATTCTTCGTTATCCGAAACATTTTTGCAGTTTTCAAAATTTGAATGTGATACAGCGAAAAGTAATGTGGAATTGTAACACAATTAGATTAAAAGAATTCGTTTAAAAACCTAATATTCACTGTTTTGGAACCGTACGAGCATCCAAAACTTTAGAAATATGTTTTGACGTTGTTATTCTTCTTTCTAGTGAAATGATGATGAAAAGTTGCAGATTTATTACAATAAGTAGAATGTAACTTCGGTTTGTCAGTTTACCTCATACCAGAAAAGAGCGAATTTTTCCATCTCTGATTGTTGCTGCCTATCATATAACCACGAATCATTCGCTCTAGAATGTGCATAGCGTGTATGTTATGTACAGCGCCACAATTAAGGTTGACATTGGTCTTAACGCCAAAGCGTTTGAGTAATTCGTTCATCTAAAATGGAAAATAAGTAAAGTGAAAAGTTTATTGACATTCGTGTTTCATGTTTTTTGTTGATAACAAAATTTACCTGTGGAAATGTACGTTGTAAGGACCTTTTGTTATGAAGAGGGTCAGGAAGGCAAATTGTTCAGCATATATATCCGAAAAAATGCTGCTTATTCTAAAATGTGGAACTAAACCACCTTCGCTCAAGCGATTTTCCTGGATTTTCCTGGAATCTTTTTCAACATTAAATGCTCCCTAATGACAAATAAGATGTACCAAAATATAAAAAGTGTTGTTTAACTATGCAATTAATAAATTACAATAGCAGTGGGACATTCATAACAGTACTTACCGGAAACAGTTTTGATAATGCATCTGTCAAATTGGTATTGCAACAGCGGGAAATCGTATCCGTAGTCCACAATTGAAGTAAGCAGTTTAAATGTGAACGAAATTTTTGCAGATTTTCTGGTCGTTCCACCTTAATCAATATATTGAGGATAATTTATTCAAAAGTTAGAAAATTTGTAAATGATGAAATGATTTAAATGTAATGAATTTAACATGTAATAGCACTTTCGCACCATTTTTTTTTAAGTATAACGCCACAAGGCACATTCCATATGTTTTTCTTAATAAACTTAGGCTCACTGCCTACCTTTATCTCGGTTTTGGGAATCTTAGACGAAGTGTCTTCAATGGGAAGAAATTAGGTATTTGTGTTAAGAGAAAAGAAAAATGCATGTGATCAAAGATTTGTTAATGCAATAAGAGCTACCGATAGATGAAGAATCCGAATCCATGTGTCATGTATAAACGCGAAGGAGTGAATGTTTTCTCTCTCTATCTTCGATGAAATTAATTCTTTCCATGTTTTTGTACAATTCTAAATGTTATAATAAAATGATTAATTCATCTTCTTTGCTGCGACTTCATATAACATCCGGAGAATCTGTTATGTGTGGGAGAGTGTACTTTCCACTGCATGCGTCGCATTGTTCTATGGTTTTTGAATTTGAGCTGGCAAATGATGTCGTCATATTTTGTTCACAAGGGACTGGCAACTATGAATAAATATTAATTTTAAGGAATACAATAGTTAAGGAGTGGTCCATAGCATCAAATCAATAAGAACTGGACCATACTTGGTAGGGTTTCTTCTCGACTTTTCATGAGGGTGATAGTATACTGATTTTCCATTTCTACAAAAATTACATAATCAATATTTAGTTTTTCACACCCACTAAACCACAAGTACGAAGGAAGCCTTTAAATTGTTTTCCGTCCCATTTTTTTTGGAGTTTAAAGGAACATTTCAGTAAGTCTTGGTATTTCAGTACTTCTTAGTATTGATTAATCCTTAAATGTTTAAAATTTTGGACCTCGGAAGCCTTCTGTTCTTGTAAATTTGGTTCTTATAAAAAACGAAAACATGTAGCGAGTAAACGCCCAAAACGCCTCCCACACTTCCCTTCTAAACAATGAAGAAATTAAAGGCGTTATAAATCTTATTATCCTAATAGCACAGAACTAAATATACCGCGTTATTAAGAATAATATTACTTTGTTGAGACTAATAAAAAATAAGCCGAGGCAACTTCTTTAATTTTCACGTTGAAATTATTCTTTCAAGCACCTGCTTATACATGTGTTCACTGGTAACATGTTATTATTTCTTGCATTTTTCTTGTACTTTCTATGTTTCTGGAATTAAGACTGAATCTCATGAAAAAAACTACAACATTGCATGAAAAGTTGAATATGTTATGGGATTTGTAGTATTCTCGGCATATTCTTCATAAATGTCAGAATTTGTGAAACAGGATGGCATAATGCCAGATGAATTGAAACCACAGCCATGATAGAAACCTCGCAGATTAGTGTCAGGTCCTAATCTTTGATTTTTCTAATTTTTGTGCAAAAAAGTTCTTCTCGAATCCATAATTTTTCTAAGGGTGATAATACTGAGACATTCCTGCGTCAGATAAAAAATTGAAATTATTCTCCATCAGTTTCATTTGTTGACTTTTCTTTTCGTGACCTACCTTCCTAAAATAATTGAAAAAAATTCGAAGCATATGATACACTCCTTTTTATGTGAACAATTTTATAAGAACTAATGGCTGAAAACCAGAATGACACAGCTTAAATTGTACTGGTTTTCTCTTTTTTCTTAAAGAAAACCCCAACAAATTCAAGGCGAAAATATTGATAGAATGAATTGTTGCGATTTTGTTAAACTTATATCTAGATTTTAATACTGCAAAATAAAAATGCTTAAAATATAATAAATAAAATAAAAACCAATTCAAGCTGAACACGTGGCTAAGAAAAGATACACTATTACAATACACTTTTTTTCCTAAAAACATTTTTGTTTTGAGATAAAAGAACCATAAAATTCGGTCTCGGTTATTTTTGTTATTTTCGAACTTGTTCAGCCTAAACTTAAATCACTAAGATAAAAATACAATTAATATAAATCACTTTATTACTATATGGCCTGCGAGGGTAGTATTGGTTTCCTTCTGTAACTTTGTGTCATTTTTGGTTGTTTTTTAGCCTGGATTCACGAAGCATATTCATCAGGCTCGCTTGATTTCGCAAAGTTTTATTTTATAAAAACAGCTACCTTTATTTATTTTGGTTATAATGTTTCACGCATTTTTATAAGCATTTGGTTTGTTTGCTGGTACTGAAATTAAAAGAAAAAGGCTTATTGTTTTAAAAAGTAGATATAAATAAAAAACAATAGGAAAATAAGAATGCTGATTTTTTTATAACTTATATTTTTATAAAAAAGGGTGTATACCGTGAAGCATCATATGTTTTATGATGCTTCGTTTGCGCAAACTTAATGGCTACATCTAGCCTGGTTAAACGTCTAAGTTTTATGTCCTAAAAGTTCGTTTAGCAACTGACCAGAGTCTTTTAATACGCTTCAAAAACCCCGCATGGTAATCATAGTTACGGATAACACCAGTAACACACAACCTTATCATTATTAAAACTTACCCTACGGCAAGGCTTTTTTTCTTCTTGTTGCCATCGTTCTTAAACGCAGGAGCACTGGACCAATGTTAAAAATACTTGTGTAAACAAAACTCACCTTGACGAAGTTAAGGATTTAATTGACATCATGAATCTATTTTCAATCTGTATTTTTATCGACAGATTTTCACAAGTACACTTTACCGCTTAAACTAATTTCAATTATTTTCACGATTATTTTCAAACATATTATTATTAACGAACTCAAAATGTCAATTATATTTATTTTTTAATAACACTCGATGATATTTAATGCGGTACAACGATACTTGGTCAATTAAGAGATTGAACACAAAATATGTAACCGTAGCAAAAGTCCATGTATGCAGTAGAAAATGGTTGCGGTTTAATTAAGGGTTCTCCGCTGCAAGTATATATATGCAACAGCCTTATGAAAACCTATGAATACAAATAATCCAACTGCTTCCTACAACTATAAACCTTTGTGTGTGTCACAGCTGTTGCCTTTTTGATCTATTTTATGATAAACAGGCGATCAAGTAGCTGAATCATATTCATTAGAATGCTGACCGTTTAACCGTTTATTCTCCATTTTTCCTTGGCGTCAGATCTACCTTTTTTTTAAATTGTTGTTTTGTCCAGTAATCTTATTGTCTTTTTAGATGTCCTGTCAACATCATTCGAATTGTCCGATACTGTTGGATGTGGAGTATATCATGTTTTAAATTGTAGTTCAGAATTGCTTTTTTAGAGCGTCTTTAAAATTTAGGATTTTAAAGCTTGAAATATATACTTTATCTGTATAAACTGCCACATGTTTTGCATCTTGATATAGGCATGTTTGAAAGTCTTTTTTTGTTGAATTTTATATCTAATAATTTGTATCTATATAATAATACGCTTGTGTGAGTAACCATGTGAGTCCACGACACGGAAAGTACGGGTCACCTTCTTACGACGTGGCGTTACGCTAAAATTTACCAAGTTAAAAAAAACGCAAATCAGGGGGTTATCATTTAAACATTTAATTCTTTTTTTCTTATTAGTTTAAAAAATAAAACTCTTTTGTTATTTTATTAATACTATTCTTTTATTTTAAAACGTTTTGATTTGTTTTGTTTTTTTGTTTTAAAAGCCTCACGGGTTCGTTAAAGATAAAATAATTTAGTTTTACCCCCGGTTTACTACGTGCGCGCCGTATCTCACGGAGACAAGTTGTTATCAACCGTTAAAAGAAAACCGAAGCGAAGAAGGCTGTCTCTTTTTCAAAGTAATCCTGAAAAAAGTTATTTCAAACAATGTTACTCATCATGGGGTAAGATTAAAGCTTATTTGTTTCTTCAACATTTTCCATTTTTGTGTTCTGGGACTGAGGTTGGTTTCTTTTTAAAAAAACTAAAATGTAAAAAAAACAAAGCTGTTGTTGTAGAGCGGCTTTTGTTGTCGAGCGAGTTTAAAAGTTTATGTTTGTTAAATAATTTTTAAAAAGAAATAAAATAAATATTTGTTAAAAAGAAGAAAACGTACGATGATATAACGTCAAAAAGAGAACTGATTTGAAATGTATCAGAAAATTTAGCTAGCTATATATTTTTAATTTGTTTTCTTGATGAAGCGAAGCTTAGTAATGGAAGTAAAAAACTGATTGGACTTTTATCCAGAGAACGCTAGCTAGCAGCTTACTGACAAGGCGAAAGAAAAGCATGTGTGTTGTTTAGATTATCTGGTAGAGAAATGAATTTAGGTGAATAACGATATTTAAGCCGTTTACACATATTTAACTTCAATATGAAGTTAAATATGTTTTGTCTTGCGCCTAAACATACTCCTTTTCGTAAGAATATACTCAGGGTCAGTTAAGAATATCTTAAGAATATGTCCAACCTTGATTGTTTGTTCTAAATATAAAAATAATTTGTCAAAAGCTATAGCAACTTATAGCAAGCTTTATTTTATTAAGGCATTATAAATTTTCAGCACATAGACATGCTAAGAATATATTCAGAATAATGACGATAGTATATGTCCAAAAGTTAAGAACTTTTTTTGTAAGAATATATATATACTTTAAACAACGGGCCGGAAGTTCAGAATATTTTAAGAATATATGTCAAACCTTGATTGTTTGGTCAAATATAAAAAAATTTGTCAGCAGCTATAGCAACATATAGCAAGCTTTACTTTATTGAGGCATTATATATTTTAGGAATATTATTTTTAAGAATAATGAGGATAGGATTTGACAATCCAGTTAAGAACATGAAGGCTTAAACGAAAGAAAAAAACGCACACTATTCTTATAAAATACAGCAGCGTGTATATGTCCTAGAGAAGAATTTTATACAAAATGTAAAAAGTAATTTTTCCGTTGTTATTGTTTTTAACACTACGAAATGTGGAAGTTTAATAAACTTTAATGTGAACAAAGTTTAATCAATGTTTACATCTGTTACGTTACCGTTTGAAATATTGTTCGATTTCTAAATTCGAAAACGCTGCATTGTTATCATGCACGTCACATTTGAGCATTGGCAGGGTTGCTGTATGCAATAGACTAAATAGTTCATTTGGTATGATGCATTAGAAACTGTACATTATGGAAATTTGAAATGACCCTTTTTGTGTGACTTAACGATTTTTTCTAATGTCTGGTATATTATTGTCCCTGGTGTACTTCTGGCATTGCAAAGCAAGTATATAGTTCAGCAGATTTAGCTTTTTACATAACCGTTGTTAGACACCTTCGATTCTGTTAGAACCTTTTGCATTTTTATTTTATTTATTTTTATTTTGTTGTTGGACCTGCTTATATTTTTAAACGTTTTTTTTTAGCGGGTATAAAATATAATGCAGATTGTGAGCAACCTCAATCCCCGGGCTTTTTCTCTTTTACTATTATTTTTTTTTATTGCTGAAAATGCTTATTTTTTGGCCGTTTTGTTTCAGCGGTTCTATATATAGAATAATGCAAATTGTGACTTTTAAAACTTCAGATTACTGTGTTTTATGTTTATATTTGGTATCCCTCATATCGACTCAATGAAAGATTCAGTGGATTCTTCCACGGGTATTCGGCTAGCCTATAAGTCGTATTTCTTTTTAAATGATTGTATATGTGTTTTTTGTTTTAAAAAACTAATTTAATTTTATTTTTAAACGTTTTATTTCTTTTTTTGTTTTAAAAACCCCGCGGGTCGTTATACATAGAATAATTTAATTTTACCCGCGTTTACTATGTGCGCTCCGTATCTCACGTAAAACAAGTTGTTTACCAAACTGAAAAGAGAAAGACGAAGCGAAGAAGGTTGTGTCTTTTTCAAAGTAATCCTGAAAAACCTTATTTCACACAAAGCATGCCAATGTTTACAAATTCTTATGTTTTTCTATATTTTCCATTTTTGTGTTCTGGGACCGAGGTTTGTATCGCATTCGAATATGAAATGTAATACGAATTTACAATGTAAAAAAGCAAACTGTTGTTGTCGAACGAAGTGTTGTCAGAAATATTTTTTAAAACGAATAAAAAACGTACGATGATAAAACATCACAAAAGAATTTGATTGGAAATGCATCAGAACAATTGTAACTATCCACTTTTCAATTCGTTCTCTTTGGGATGAAGCGAAATTTAGTAATCGAAGTAAAAAACAGGTTTGACTTTTATTCATAGACTGTGAGAAAGCGAAAGAAAAGCAGGTGTGTTATTTAAATTATTTGATAGAGAAATGAATTTCGGTGTATAACCATTTTTTAACCGTTTCTTTCAGCTAAATTTTTCCTTAAATATTAAGTTTGTTGTGTCTTGAGCCGGAAAAATATTTTCTTTAAGCACTTATTTTGTAAGAATATACAAAATAAGTGCTTAAAAAATTTAGAATGTCCTAAGAAAATTTCTAAGCTTGACTGTTTGTTTTAAATAAAAACATTTGTATTACGCGCAAAAATTGATTGGAAGTTTACTTCTTTTTTACTTATCAAAACGAACTGAACTTTTTTTCTGTCCAAGCAATAGGCTGTTACATGTAGAAATTGTGATTAGCTTAGCTATAGTAACTTTAGCATGCTTTAGCAGCTTGATTGTTTGTTCTAATATAAAAATTTGTATGATGCACAAATTTAATTAGAAGTTTACTTTTTTATTGCGTATCTCACAAACTCAACTTTTTTTGTTCAACGCAATGGTCCGTTAAATGCTGTAGAAATTACCATTAACAATAGCAATTTATAGCATGCTTTATTTTATTTAGGCATATATATTTTCAGGCCATAGTCATACTAAGAACATATTGAGAATAATGAGGATAGCATTTGTCAAAAAAGTTAAGCACATCGAGGCTGAAAACTAAAATACACTAATCTTATAAAAACAGCGTGTATATCCTAAAGAAGAATTTACATAAACTGTAAAAAGTAATTTTTCCGTTGTTACTGTTTTTAACACTACAGACTGTGTAATTCAGTGTTGGTGTCGTTATAAAAAACCTAAACATAACACCTAAACTTAAATCAATGTTTGCATCTGTTTACGTTACGATCGTTTGAAATATATTCGATTCTTAAATTCAAAAACGCTGCATTGTTATCTTCTTTGATTTTATGCGTGATTTTCTTGATTATAAGTTTGGGTCTGTTAAAGCAAACTGTTCTTTTAATATTTTGGATTGAAATATTTCGGTAGATATACAATATACCAAATGATTCAAGTTTTTACATTTCTCTTTCATGTGTTTTCAATTATTAATTTCTTATATTTTGAGTATAATTTTCAACTACATGCGGAGAGAATTTGGTCATTATAATTGGAGCATAAGGATAAATTGATAGAAGATTGCGCCACTTCAACAAATACTATCCGGATCGCAAACGGTAACTGTTGAAAAGGTGCAAACTTGTCAAAGATGAGTTGGAAAGGGCCTGGAAGACTTCTAAGGATATCGAGCCATGCAACAAAAGGTTCGACAAAAACACTCTTGAATGTACCAAGAGCACTGGTGTTGACGTGATGTACGATCTTTCACCAGAAGGACCTTGCAAATAGGCGATCTAGTCATAAAGAGAAAAAGGAGAAGGGTAATTTTGTTACAAAAGGCATAAATTTGGGTATGGTCATTAGATAGTCGTCGAGTAAATCTGATGGGGTTGCAGAAATGTGGGAGCATTCCTTATTGGCAGCTGTAGC
>JASGCC010000441.1:0-35706 GCA_030067915.1 Hydractinia echinata | reverse complement strand
TATTTTGGAAGGGTTGCCGTATACAATAGACTAAATAGCTTTTTACGTAACGGTTGTTAGATACCTTTTATTTTTAGGACTTTTTTTTTTTATAATTTATTTTTTTGCACATGCTTATATTTTTAGACGTTTTGTTTCAGCGGTTATATAAATATAGATAATGCAGATTGTGAGCAACCTCGACCCGTTATAAAAAGAGACATAGGGCCAAGCCAAGGTTGGATTGTAAGTTTCAAAAATTTAAATTACCATGCTGTATGTTTTTGTTTGGTAATCTCTTACATGCATTTCACGGGACATTCAGTGGATTCTTCCACGGGAATTCGGCTAGTTATATATATTTACCTAAACAATTTGTATTAAAAGCTAGTCTGTAACATACAGCTGTTGTCTTTGATATCACCATTTCCATACCATGACATATCTGAAACATTTAAATTGTTTTTAAAGTTTCGTTTCAAATTTCTCACATATCATTTTTTTTTGTAGCTGCATTATGTGCTGGTCTGTAAAATTCTGACTCAGTCTGCAAAATACCCATTTTAATCATGTGACATGCCTGAAACTTGTAAGATGTTTTTCCATTGTTATAGTTAATAGAAGCTAATGCATTTTCATAATTCCCATGATGCTTATTTCTAATTTAGGACCTGCTCTACCAAATTTTTTTAGTGATCTGGAAAATCACGTTGAGGTCATGTGACATGTCCGAATTTTAAAACCCAAACCACGCAACGAAGAGTAAAACCTCACGACGAAGAGTAAAACCTCAAAACGAAGAGTAAAACCTCACAACGAAGAGCAAAACTTCACGACGAAGAGTAAAACCTCAAAACGAAGAGCAAAACCTCACGACGAAGAGCAAAACCTCACAACAAAGAGCAAAACCTCACGACAAGAACAAAACTTCACGACGAAGAGTAAAACCTCACAACGAAGAGTAAAACCTCACGACGAAGAGCAAAACCTCACGACGAAGAGCAAAACCTCAAAACGAAGAGCAAAACCTCACGACAAAGAGTAAAACCTCACGACGAAGAGTAAAACCTCACGACGAAGAGTAAAACCTCACGACGAAGAGTAAAACTCACGCGAAGAGTAATACCTCACGACGAAGAGTAAAATCTCACGACTAAGAGTAAGTAAAATCACGCGACGACAATAACACCCAATGATGAAAACTGTGCGCCGTGACGAAAAATATCACGACGAAAAACAACGAAGAGCATTTCAACACGGCGTAAACAAACCACGAATTTTGTTTCACAAATAATTCGTGGCGGAATCATCACTCTGTTTTGGTTTTGTGAAGTCTGTGAGTTTGAGAAACTGTTCAATATAGTACAAATTAAAATTCATTGACTTCAATCTATGTATTTTTGCATATTTTTTAAACAGCTCTTTGTGCAAACAGCAAGTAAACATATTCCACCAACACAACAAGATAGCTGATTACCATTATAAAGGGGCTACTGACGCCCAACATATTTTCGTGGATCAGACCGATATATGAAAATGGTTTTACGTGAAAGTCACTCTGCTTAAAATTGCAACTTTGGATTGATTTCTCGAAACAAAATATAAGTGACAGAAGACAAAGTAGTGATCTTGGTTACTAAAGCCTAACAACGTTTATCTTGGTAAATGAGAACTGTGTTGAGACTGCCAAGCACAACATATCTGTAAAAATCAGACAAGAAGTCTCTTGATTTTGTTATGTTCATATGAATTTCAATGGTAGTTAGTCACACCTGTCTTCTAAATAGCCCGAAATTTACAAAAGCTATTATTGTAAAAATCAAACAACATGTTTGGACGCTAAATCATACAATCGATAAAATTGGGTGGGAATTTATGAACGTCTGTTAAAAGATTCAATTGAAAATCCGACAAGGAATTATCCGAATCGAATTTTTTCTTTTTCTTCTTTTTAGACAATTAATTAGGCGCGGATTTTAACAGAAGATCAACGATCTTAAAATTTGGGATGATAATTTAAATGCGACACTTATTTTTCTTTCGCCATTTCAGTATGTTATGAGGGAAAACTATAGCAATTGACATGAACTGACAAAAACTAATTTTATCAAACATCCTGATATGGAAAACAGGCTTTCTAGACATTTGCAATCAATTTAAGCAGTATAATTTCATTGGGAATTGTCGATTGATATGTTATGTTGTTTTTAGATAGTTTATCAGGAATGAAGAAATATGTTTCATGCGAATGGCATCAAACATATTTCTTTTTATCCATGTATTTATTTGGAACTTTGCAGCTAAGTAACTTGTTTTTATTTTTGTTGTTTCGCTGACAAACAAGCTGACATATATTTGCGTCATCGACTTTTTGTTTTTGCATTGTCGTAGGTCCTGGACTTTCATTATTTTATTTTCTTGAGTCTTTTGAACTTCTTTCTTATAAAAAAATCTGGTTAACTCGAACCTCGGATAAGTCGAACATCTGTTAACTTGACCCATATTTCGTTCCCCGTGTGGAAATTTTTTTGGATAACTCTAGTTTTTACTAGAGAAAAGAAAATCACTATTTTTATAAACTCTGATGTATATAGATAGATGTTATCTGTGGAAGAAAATTCAATTTAGCTACATTGGAATTGCATGCCTGTTTCATCGACAAGATGCACCTTTTCCCGGTAACTGACCCACATCTTGAAAAAATTGGTTCAACTTGAACTATAATGTCACTTAAGACTAAAGTCGACTTAACGGGAGCTTCGTTTAACTGGAACAGTTGTAAAGTCAAACCATTTCCCCCGATCCCATTGAGGTTTGAGTTCCCGAGAGTTAACTTTACGTATAAAAGAATGAAGGGAAGCCCTCTAGATAAGGTTGTTTCTTTTTTATTTAAAATGTCCAGCTTTGATTGTTTGCTTTTTTTTAATTGTTCCTGTAGAATAAGTTCACAGATACTTCTTCTTATTTACTTAAGTATAGTTGTAATTTATTCCCTGTTCATGATAGTGTAAACATAAATTGTATTAATTTGTCTTATATTTGAGCTTTTTTTCTCGAGATATTTAAGGCCAAAGTAGTCCTACGGTCGCCGCCATGGCAGTGTCGAATATAACGTTCTTTACGGTAAAATAGTAAATTGTGCGATGTAAGTCCACCGAGATATAAACAAACGCATTCTGAATAAACAAAGCGAGGGAATGCTAAACTGTACCTCATGTGATTGTCTAAGAGTAATTTCATTTACCATATTTCGTCTTAATGAATTTTGCCACAACGTGTCTTTTGAACAGCCAAATAATGAATTCTATTATGTGAATAGTCTGCAATAATTATAGGTTACGGAATAGAGCCAGGTTGTTTTTCAAAAAAAGCGGGAGGAAGACATGGGATCCACCAACACAATTAAAACAAACTGACGTTGTAACATTTGACCTTGTTAACATTTTGAGATCTATATACTGTGGACACGTAGAGATAAATTATGAGCAAATTTTTAGATCAAAACTACCCGTAAAAGTTAAATCTGTCAGAAAAATTCTTTAATTCGTGAAAGTTTAATTTTTTGATTAAGTCAATAAAATAATCCATGTGCCAATCTCTCTGTTTTTCATTTCTTATCGATCTTCGTAGTCGCTATAGCCTAACTATTACACGGCATTGAACGCCCGATGGAGCAATTAATAAGAGCCATAAACAGTGCCACACATTCTGGTAGGGCGCTTTAGTACAGGTATGCAATATGTCGTAAATCACGTGAAGCGCACACAACGTTATATATATAGTGTTCCGGGTCTAATATTTTTTTTCAAAATATCTTTCCAGCAACTTTAGCTTAAATAAAACACAGTTCACAACCCGTTGTTACCTCGTCATAGCAAAAAGAGTGGGCCAACATTTTTTATTTTGCAGAATATGTTCCCGAGAAAGTTCAAAAATTTATTGTCACGGTGGGCGGACCCCTTAGTGCATGTAAACTGTGTCGCACATGCGCTTAGCACAACAGCCTTTTCCTAAAAAAACAGTCCGTTGTTAACACCGGGCAAAGCGCTTACTACAGTTAAACAGAGTTGAACAGGCGTATAGGCGTAATTCCCTTTTCCAAAAAAACTTTATCGCAACTTCGGTTTAAATAAAAACACAGGAAACAGCCCGTCGTTACTCCGTCTAGCTAAAAAAAAATATACTCAGCCATTTAATTTTGCGGAATAAGCTTTTATGACAGGAATAAATAAGAATTATTGATTAAGAATTATGTTGCATTTGGCTACTTTCACTTCCGCAAGTACTTTCTTACTAATATCTAGTTAAAATTCAATTACTTTAGTTCTAGAGAGAATTTTGCACATTCTGTTTGAAGTTTTTAAAAGCCCAATAAAAGCTATTTAACATATATTCCGGTTTTTACGTAGTTCGCATAAGAAATTCCAAAAAAATGCTCAAATATCGTTTTTTCTTCTGATTTTCGGTTAGAATCCGAATAAATCGGATTAAAACGTGTCAAAATCATACAGAACGATTGTACTTGATGAAACAAAGTTGTGTCGTAATTTTCAAGTTTTAAGATTAATCCTATTGAGAGTTATTATATTTTCCTGGTTATAAGGATTTCATAGAGATTTTAGGGGTAGTTTCATCTCTCTACTTTTCAGTGTATGGGTGCAGTGATACAGCTAGCCGCGAATTTTCTTTGGTTGCGTGTATGGGATACGAATTCCAAACCAGAATTGATCGGTAAATGGTATTTAGAGCACTTATGTAAAGCAAACATCATCCCTGCATATATTCCCATCGACAAGGGAACAGAAAATGGCGTTTATGGCAACAATGCAATCATACTTGAAAAGAAAATGCGAGGACCTTGACTATCCCACTGAATCAGTGTGCTATGGACCCTCAACTTCAAATTAAGTAAGTCATTTCTGATAGTCCAGTACTGCCAAATTTCTTTTTTCAAATACCTAATCGGTATCCTTGTTTTTAGATTGAACGTTGGTGGAAGGAAAAATATTTCAAGGATGGATTACAGTGGCTGAAAGAAGAAAGGCATTATGATCCACATAATGATGCAGATGGGTATGTAGAATAAAATGTTTTCAGAAGAAAATATAACAGCATGATAAAAAATGTTCTAGAAATAGTTAACAAATAAAAAACAATCAAGAATATTATGAAGTACGTCATGATACTACTTATGCAAAGTGAATTGGAGGAATTTCGAGAAATCGTGTGGAACACTCATCGCATAAGGAAACAAAAAAATACCATTTTGCCTGATGGTATACCAAACCACATATACGATTTTCCTCAAGAATATGACTTACTGGAATGTGGTATGCTTTTATTTTTTGATGGTTGAATTTAAAATACCTTAAAAGTACTTATTTCTGCCTTTCTATAAATATGGTATATAATATTTTACCCTAGGCCGTCCTTAATTAATTGTTGGATTGCCGTTTTCCGACTCGTAGTTTTGTGGCAGGGTCGGTCGGTCGGTAGATTTTTTTTTTTTATCTTTTAAAATATGACTTTACTGTCTACTCTGGTCTTCTCGTGAGCCTGTTGTTTTGATTATTCATTTGCTTAGCGATTTAGCTATATTTTTATTTAACTACACTCATACTTTATGAAAAAATAATTTGAGTCGGTAATTTAACTGTGTTTGGGTCGGAATTCGGCGAAATATTGGGAAAATAAAAGAATGTTGAAAAATCCCGACCCAAATTTTTTGTGGTCGGCGAGAAATTGCAAAGGTTGGTCGGAAACAAAAAATATTTTATGGACGGCCCTATTGTGTTTTATCTATGTCAATAAAAAATATATTATATATAAATTATGTACAATCAAAAATTAGTATGCCTAAGGTAATCAAAATGTAACAAAAATCTTTATATACATCCAGGTTTTCCTGCGAACGACAAAGAGCTGGAAGATGTAACAGGCTTATCACATGTACTGATTGAAACAATTGAAGATTACATTGACCAAACATTCTGAAAATAAATGTCAAAACATATTGCCAGATCCTGCAAAATCTCCGCAAACAAATATGTAGAGTCTTATTTACTGTTGAAAAATAACATTACATACATTTATCAATGTTGTGAAGAAATTTTGCTATGTGACAACAATTGTTACATACGTGCTGAGTAAAAAACGTTTTCCTTTGCAAGTGTAGATAAGTTCCCCATACAAAAGAAAAGTTCGTTGTTTTCATCATAGCTACTTTTCATAGTAGCAAATTCAGGATCATATAATGTTAACCCCGAACCTTTATATGTCCACCAACGTAAGTGTTTCCTTTGATTTCACATAAGAAAAATGAGTTAAAAACTCTCCCATTTCTTGGTTAAACAAAATATTTCCAGGCGACATACTTCCATCATTATTTATGTATTTACTGAACTCCCCATCTACGTATCCTTCTATTGTCTTTCAGCCTCGACACCGAGTCTTCCGAATGATGCTATATTGTATAACATCTTGGGCCCATATAACTACCTTCAAAGAGTGCTTAACTGAGTTGCAAGGCAAAATTTGCGGCCAAAGCATGCATTTAAGCAGCTTTCCGTGCATGACATTTAGGACTTCCTTTATTTCTTTCAAATCGTCAAGGCTACTTTCTAAATATCGTTTGATGACCAACTTTTTTTCACTTTTTGATCCACTGATTTTTTCCAAAATATGCTGCTTTAAAACCCAATAGTAGCAAATGGATTTTCTTCAACAGTTACGTAATGCTTTTCTGACATCGTTTTTATAGAAAAATCACACATTTTCACTTGTTCACTACTGCCATTATATTTGGTTATCACTTTACCCAGTTTCATCATCGTAGAAACATTTAAACTGATACTTGTTTGTACGCCCAGTTGTTGCGTTGAAGTGATCTGTGATTCAATGTGGTCTTTGATGATGTTAATGACTTTGAAATTTGGAAGATGACTCATTTTAGTGCAGGGTGGACCTCTGTCACTTGCTAATGTGTCGCAAGTCATACCAGCTGGTAATCTGTCTTTAAATGTTTCTTACAGGCTTGTTTGATGTTTGGCATGGTTACTTCTTCAAATGCAAATTCCACGAATTCTTGTGGGCCAGTTCGTTCGTATTTTTTTGCCTTACTGCTAGTGTTACTTTCTAGGGGCTGTTACAGTTAATACGTTAGTTGTTAATATGTGACTTCCAGCTGATTCAGAGGACGACGTTCTCTTAATTTTTGCAATCTTTATTAAACTTCTGCCATTGCTGGTGTTTTTCTTTTCGTTTTCTGTCAGCCATATTGTAAAGTTTAGCCTGGTTTACTATTAGTCATTTCTCAAAACATCAAAACATCGGCATTATAAGTCATGTCTAAAAATGTCAAAACATTGGCAGCGATGGACCAAACAATGAAATGAATTCAATTTAATTTAAAAAGCAAAGTCGATTTCAAAAGCAAAATCGATTTAAAATGAAATTGATAACGCGTGTGGCAGCGATGGGCCAATATTAAAATTGATTTCATTTTGATTTTGCTTACAAAGCGATTCGATTCATTTTGATAATTATTTGAAGGTGAATTGAGTGTCAATATGAAAATAAAGTAATAACAAAAACGCGATGGCAGCCATGGGCCACCACTGACTATTTCTGCTAATTTTAAAACTTTGCGATACATATTTCTACTTGAAAGTCCGTCGTTACCACTTCTAGCTAAAGTTTTTTTAATCTCGTAAAGTTATTACTACTACAAGGTTTCTGCATTGTTTCTTGGTCACTTGTTTTTTTTGTTTGTTGACCGGTGTTTGCAAATCGTAAAAATAATTTTATAAGCGCCCGTCTCGAATATGCGTCCGTTCCGAATTGGCGCCCCCCTTGACTGCGGAAAAGTTTTATCAGCGCCCGGGCATTTATTCAAGCCATTACGGTATTTGTTTATTTGTTTATTTTTATATTTTAGTGATGTTAGTTAATGCTCCAAGGTTATAACTTCTAAATAACAGCAATTCTTTTAACAAAATAGTAAACGTACTGTGAAGTTTTCGCGTAAATACAGAATAACTTACCTTAACAGTACCAATTTCATTTAAATCCATTTATGCGGTCATAACAAACGTTACGTAACTTACCATAATGCTAAAAGAAGCAACTGTGTTTTGTATCAATGTAATTAGGTATGGATATAATGTTTGTGCTGCACTGCAAACACCTGATTAAATCGGTATTATTTACGCCTTCTGACGTAAACTGGACTAAAAGGAATGCCAAATGAGAACAATGACGTAGAGTAATTAACAAAAGTACTGTTTCATAGACACAAGGATTCCTCTCTAACTTATGGTTAATTACATGTAAAAAAAAAGCAATTAGATAGAAGAAGTTAGTTAAAATAAAGTTAGATTACCATTTAAAATGTTTATTCTAAATGTAGCCTGTAATTACTATTTTGCATTTTATGAAACTGATTAGAGCATGCATGTGACCACCCCACGTAACGGATAAAATAACATTAGTTAGGTGGGTGAACTGTTCGAAAACTCTTGAGTTCAAACAATTGGGAGGAGAAAAGTAAAACACATTATTTCATTGGTCGACTTTTTTAAAACTGCTTAAGAATTTACGATTTATTATCAATTTATTATCAGAACGCTTCTTATAGATTTTAAGCATCCTCAAAATAAGACATGGTTCAAGCCATCCGGTTGCATATTATAATAAGTTAGTAGTGTTTGCTTTATTTCGCAAAATGTTGGCCATTACATGGGTACTTTGCAGCCTAAATGCACCATTATCTAGCAAAATCCTAATTTGAATATTTATCCTAAAGTAACTCATATCTACTTTCTTTGAGAGTTTTTGAATGATAATTATTTACGGTAATTATACTTGCAAATTGAATTTTTATCTTTTATAGTCTTCTCCTCTAAGGTGAAAATTTAAGCTTTTTCATGATATCAGACCTAATAAAACTATCAACTTTTACGCTAAAAAGCTTATTTTTAAAATAATATATTTGCTCCTCTTAAGCCTAACTTAATCCATGTGATGAGAACAAATAAAATTCTAAGGCGCTTTTCAAGGTACTGTTATTTTTGACCGCGTTTGGGCTAACATCCTGCACAAAGAAATAACATTTGAATAAGATGCCGATTTATATAACAAAGCAAAAATGTTTTGTAGCCAAATTTCATGCCCGGTCTTTGTCTGTTTTTCAAAAGTGCTACGTAAGCACACCGCAGGAATAATAATGCTCTTACGTTACTGCGTCATACAAGTTTTTTGTAGAGTATTTTAGATGTAATGTTATTGTTGTTGTTTTCTATATCACCATGACTATTAGTTTAATTGATCATTAGTAGCAGGGTTCTTTTGTTATATTAATTCAGTTTAATAACAATATGGTTCATTAAATGTGATAAAGCTTAAATTTCTCGCGGTTTTAAACTGTGTCACAACGTACCATATAACACGTAAATTTGCTTAAATAAGAAAAAAACATAGCCACAATGACGTCATATGATCTAGATCATAGTTTCTGAATAACATGTGCAACATAAGAAGTTTGTCAAAGCTATAAAACCCGTGATGTCTGACCTGTCTCATTTATAAAACGCGTTTTGTCGGACATGTCTCAGCTATAACCCGCCTTTCATCGGTCCTGTCTCAGCTATAAAAAGCGTTTCGTTGGTCTTTTCTTATCTATAAAACGTGTTTCGTCGGTCCTGTCTCAGCTATAACCCGCCTTTCGTCCGTTGTTATATTCCTTTCTATAAAACGTGTTTCGTCGGTCCTGTCTCAGCTATAACCCGCCTTTCGTCGGTCCTGTCTCAGCTCTAACCTGCCTTTTGTCCGTTGTTCTATTCCTTTCCATAAAACGTGTTTCGTCGGTCCTGTCTCAGCTATAACCCGCCTTTCGTCGGTTCTGTCTCAGCTATAACCCGCCTTTCGTCGGTCCTGTCTCAGCTATAACCCGCCTTTCGTCGGTCCTGTCTCAGCTATAACCCGCCTTTCGTCGGTCCTGTCTCAGTTATAACCCGCCTTTCGTTGGTCCTGTCTCAGCTATAACCCGCCTTTCGTTGGTCCTGTCTTAGCTATAAAAAGCGTTTCGTTGGTCTATTATTATCTATAAAACATGTTTCGTCGGTCCTGTCTCAGCTATAACCCGCCTTTCGTTGGTCCTGTCTTAGCTATAAAAAGCGTTTCGTTGGTCTATTATTATCTATAAAACGTGTTTCGTCGGTCCTGCTACTTTTAAGCATATGGGTGTTTATTTTCATTTCCTTTTGAAATGTTTAATGAATAACTTGATATCTTTCCTGGAAAAATGTTTGCTTGTAATTTTTTGTGACAATCAAGAAGGATGCTTGATAGAAAAAGAGAAAATCTTGTTGTATAGTTAAAAAGAAAAAAGCAAGCTTGTGTATTTCAACCATATTGTAGAAAATACGTTTTTAAGAACCGTGAGGCTAAAACTATAGCTTCTTTTAACTGCTAACTGGCCAAATATTAAGAAAAATATTTAATTAACAGTGCACTTTTTAAAAAAACATTATAGGGGTATCATAATTGGGTCAGGCTCTGTAAATTTTTAGAAAATCACCCTTAGAGTTAAAAACGATTAAGGTTCAACCAAGGGGCATATTTTTTATATAAAAATTTGATGTTGTCTAAAATTCTGCGTGAAAAACAATTTTTGACTGGAAAAATTCAATGTGAAAGATACTCATACCAAACGCACTTTTACAGCAGGCTTCCAAATTATCAACTAAACCCGTCCTACTGGAACTCTTACAAATCTGAAACAAAGTCACCAAATTCTGTAATATTTGTCTTAGGAAACAAAAATTGATATCTTCGAATTCTATTCTATATTCTGGATTATAAGTCCACGGAGAGCCTGAAACAAAGGCTTCAATTTTCAAGCAAGACACCAACTAAAGCGTATTTCAACCAATTGATAACACAGTCCTTAATCTACACAAATGTCCCCACAATGGTTAGACTATATTTAGATTATGGAATTTAGTACATCAAAGCACAAGGTAAGATAATACATCAGCTCCGTTAATAACTTAATTTCTTCTAATACGCTATGAAAAGTTGCTAAGGTTACGCTTCATAACATTATTATGCGCCTCTAATTCAAGTTTTAATATACAGTACATTGATAGCATTTCATGACGTCATTATCGACATGCTGACGCACAATGTCTTTTCTGTTAATTATTTGAGTGCAAAATAGTCAGAGTTAAATATGCATATACGTGAATTGATCTTTTTATTATTACTAAATGTCAGGCTTAATCAGGCATAATGTAAAGGTAATTAGGCAAGATAATTTCAGGACTCGACAGATTTGCAAAGTAAAACTAATTACGGCTTTTTATCCTGCATAAATAAAAAAAGAAAGTGAATTATTCAAGATTTTTTCTAACATATTGTTACTACGAACTTTCTCTCCGTGTGCAGGCTTTTGTGTTGCTCAAAAAAAAATATCAACTGCGTCAATGCAACTTATGGACCCTTATAAAGGAATTTATGTATTCCAATAACGTCTTGTGAAATAAGCTGGTGTCGATATAGACCGAATTCATGTAATTAAATTGAGAAAATTCACACCCTGAACAAAAAAATCTCAACTGTCGTTTGTAAATCAAAAGTCATCGCACCCGAATTCTTTCACAACTTTTTTTGTAAAATGTTTTAATCTGGTCATGAAAATTTTAATTATGCACTTAATGATCTTTAAAAATCTATGCGAACAGGAATAATTAGCTGGGTTTTTATACCTGTCATTAGTTTATTTTTATTATGGCTGCTTGCAGCGGGCTTGTGCATTATTGTGATAAACGTAGAAAAGGTAAGAGGTGCAACACATATGCAGTAACATGCAGCAACAACCAGAGCGTATAAGGTAAGCTTATGCTCGGCTGTCGTTATCCAAGTGCAACATAACTGACGAAGCTTTAGTAGTTAATTGCAAATTCAGAACTATGGCAGCCTGTTTCAAACAAATTCTTTAAAGTGGATTTCTCTAAAATGGCATTTTCTGTAAGGTTTGACAACTTGTTTAATCCTGTTACAGAAGTTCTGTCCCCGATATTGTCATTATTTCATGTCATTATACAAGCTGAGCCATCTTTGGAAGAAATGTTTTACTAAACGTTTGGAACTGATTAAGTTAGAAATATTTTTTCATTTTTGAAACAATATTGCTTTTGTTGCACAAGCAGTACTGGACCTACAATGCTGCTATTAAAGTTCCAGTACAAGGCCAAAAACGTTTTAAAAAGCAGAATATAGAAGGTCAATCCTTCTATATTCTACCTTTTAAAAAGTTTTTGAAGTTTCTAAAACTTTCTCTATTCTGCACGTCGTAAATGCTCAATGTAGAAAATAAAAGGCAATCAATTCTGTAATTTCATTTTTTCAAAATATATAAATATTTAAATATAAAAAAATGTACACAATATACAGTGTGTTATTGAACTTTTTGTTTTGTTGTTGTTCATATTTCGATATTATTTATTAAAAACAATATAAATATAAAATGGTAGAGTAACTGTGCCACGTTGTTATAAAATATAATTGACATTTTAGTTGAAACAACTTAAACATTCTATCAACGAGATAACAGTTGTGAAGATAAGAAGTTCGGTCCTATACCTTACATTACGTAACCTGTTCATTTGCCATTTTTTACCCTTTGCTTTATCTTTTGATTACAGAAAATAGGTACTTGCAAGTTAAAGTCACTATGTGGAAATCATAAGCTTTTCATATGATATCAAAATCTCTGTTGGCGTATGAGTTCTGGTTCAACTAGTATTTTCACATAGAGAAATTGGAGATTGTGATATATCTAGTTTCTCTTGCTTTTTTTGGGTATACTCCAACTGCATCAGCATTATTCACGTCTTATTCCATGATATACATAATGAAGCTGCTAGGTGTGACTAGGCAAAGACAGCAAAAACTGGACAAAGCATTTACAAGTATAAAAGTAAATTCACTCAGAAGCATGTTTTATAAATATAACTTTTCTTATCTTATATTCCCTGCCCTGAAGTTTACTAAACAAAATAATACTAAATATAATACAACATATGAGTATCATGCAACCTATAGCAAGCAAGAGGAATGTTGTAAAGCTAAAATATGTCCCATACTTGTAAACATTCAAACAACAATATTAAAAAATGGCATCACTGTGCTGTGGAGATTAGAAGGGTTAATAATTGGCGTTTCCTCTGGTAAGTCAAGTAGTAAGTTGAACCAATGCACATATGGTTAACTCTTTCATATGACATAAAGTGGACATATATGGCTAACGAGACGAGCATACATATTTTCTCGCATTAAATGTTTGCTTTTAAGTCCAAATTTTCAAACTCAAATTGCACTGATTCTATAAAATTTTAAGGAGTAAAAGTGAGGTAACATTTGAAACTTAAATTGTTGATTATTATTATTATTATTATTTCTGAATATTTTACCAGGATATATACACCTCAGTTAAAAACTTGTTCTTGGTAAATATAGAAATACAATTGAAATAAAATAAAATATAAAATTAGTAAATAGGTTAAAGCAGAATGAAAGATAGAGAAGAAATAAAAAAAATTAAAATAGTAATAAATAAAGATGCTTATTAGAACTAAAATGACTAGGATGACTTCGAGCAAAAACTGTAAGTTGTATAACTTTACTTCCATAACAAAACATGTTGAAATATCATGCTCGCGAAATGCGGGCGAAAGCTAACATGAACTTGTCAAAAAAATAGTTGTTTTTTTTTGCTTTTTTTTTACCCAGATACCGTCGCAATTATGCTAAAACATTGATTTAAAATTCATTCAAACGATAAAACCATTACTAGCAAATTCGAGCTTGATGTTAGGATATTGTTATGAATTCTTGTTAATTTACAATGATGCTTCAATTTCAAATAATTCGGAAAATTTGAGAAACCTCTTTTATGCATTCTCTCACTAGTGTGACAGCATGTTTGTATAAGTTATCTCTCAACAAAACAGTTTCTATTTACAAGGTCTTACACACTCAATTTTCAATACATTTCAATTTATCTTCTTGCGTTCTTGTTAGGTATAATTGAACAACACAATTGTAGTGTAAGGTGTTAGCATGTTACTAGTTTGGATTGCCTTTTAAGCCTCTTCAGTAGACTTAGGAGGAAAAAAGAGTAGACTAAGTTTAGAAGAAGCTTTTTCGGCCTTTGCATTAAATTTTTACCAAGATTTAAGTTTTTATCGATGGTGGCTCCGAGGTATTTATAATTGCTGGTACTATCTATATCTTTTTACCTTTGTAGAAAAAGTAAAATTCTCGAGAAAAAGCTAATAGTCTTTTAGCTGTTCCAAGGAGCAGACATTCTGTCTTGTTTTCTCAAGGTTGATAACAAGGTTGTTTTCTTCGAAAAAATAAGCTCTATTTTGCAAATCTTTGTTTAACCTTTCTGAAATTCAAATTGATGAGTAAGTTCAGAAATCTTAGGAGCTTTAATTGTGAAAAGAGTTAATAAACTTTAGGAGAGCGAATTACTGTGTAAATTAAAACAAAAACATATAGCTCAAATGAAAAATAATTTTTTTAGCCATTATTAGCCACGAAACACTTTTTTTGGCTAGTAAAACTCCAGAAACTTTAATTTCACAAATTGTTTTAAAAGTTAACGTCAAGTGCAAGTCAATCAGATTTGAGGTCTCACCTTTGCTGTAGAATTAAAAAAACAATTAATGCTCAAATCAAGGTTATAATTACCAATTATTTGGTGTGAAAGGGAAAACCTTTTGACCTCTTGTTGCATTTGTAGTTAGAAACGTTGTGGAATATATGTTGGGAGTTCAAGTTGTGAGAAAAGTCAGGAAAATTTTAGTTTTGAATTAAATTCGCAGCAGGGATTAGGATATCTGTGTAACTAAATGCTTAAACTTCTTTAAAAATTAGAGCACAAATTGAGATATATTTTATGAAACCTTTCGAGCTTTTAATATGTATTACCTGTTTGAAAACCTTAGAAACATATGTTTGGATATGTAAAAGTAAAAAGGACTAGTTTGGAGATAAAAAGACAAAATATTTGTAGCTTAAAGTTGCTGTGGAAATCAGGAAAGTTTTTGGAATTTAGATCTAGTAAAAATAAAAAAACAATTATGCGGCTCAAACTGTGTTCGAAAGCCAGACAATTTTCCTATTCTTAGGAGCTCAAGTTACGTATAAAGTGAAGAAATGTAGGAGCTCGAATTGCAGTGGAAGTAAAAAATATTGGTAACTCTAAGTGATCATGCTTATAGTAGAATTATGTAACTTTTGGAGTTCAATTTGAGGTGGGGATTAGAAGACATCTATAGACTAAATTATAGTTAAAGTTAAGACACATTTAAGACTTTCATACACCTGTACTGAATGTCATAAATTATAATAATTATGGCGTCATCTAAAATTTTATAATGCTTCTATGCTTCTACTCAGATAGAATATCAAGTTATCATGACAAAGAATGAAGAATTGAGAGCAATATAATATTTTGGTTGGATTTTATTCAGATTTAAAGAAAATAATTATTTTGAAAACGAGGCTATACTTAGAAAGCTCGGCTATATGAAGAGTTTGACCGTAACTTTAAGCTCGCAATTGAGGTACTAAAAGAACATAAATATTTACGAAATCAGGTAATTTGTTCTACCTTTTGCTAAGGAACTTAGGGATAAGAATCATTTTTTAGTTGAGTTTAATTTAATTTAATTGAGTTTGGCATAATTAGGAAATTTAGGAATTTATAGTCGAGAGTACAAATAATTCGTGCTCAAATTACCGCAGCTTTTTTGTTAAAAAATGAATGTGATGTTCAATATCCACATCTGAAACAAACTTGCTAAATCAAAACAATCAACTTTTTTTAACTTTCAGCAGAATCTTAGGCTGAATTTTGTCATAAATTAGGTTCCTATAAAAAATGCAATTTGGTGCCACTGTGTTGAATGTTTAAGTAAATCAATTCGTCAAGGGTTTCTTTTATCATATTTTTGGTCTTCTTTTCAAGGTATTGCACATCTTAACAAAACAGTATTATACATAATTAAGTTAATTACGTATGACGTACAGTTTTCACAAAACATAATGTTTTGATTAGTGGTTGTGTCAATCGATCTGAGCTGAACGTTTTAATTCTTAAACTTCTCATAAACACAACTCGTTTGCAAAACGGCGAGAAAAATATGGATATGTGATAGAGTCATTATGTTATTTTTCCTTTTCATTTGTTTTGTCTAGTTATTTATTTATTATTATTATTTCTTTTTGTTTGCCTCACAATGGGAAGAGCGTCTCTCCACAGCTTTTTCTGTTACATGATAAGAGAAGTATATGCACGAATAAAATATGTGGCATATATAACGTATTTACAGCTGACACTAAGAATATACTATGCTGTGTTAAGGCCTTTTTAGACAACATCAAGTTTACTAAAAATAGAATACTTAACGGAATAGTTATAGTGTATTGTACCGAAAATTATTGTTAATTATTTCCAGAAGCAAAAAAATAGCTTAGTTTAGCTACGAAGAAAATCAAAAAGCAAAGATCAAAGAATACCGACATCCGATAGTACATGTAGCTCCAAATTTTGCAACTTGTACAGAATTATCATGCTTTAAAGGTTCACTTTTGAATAGAAAGAGTGAGAATGAATGAATGAAGTTTTAACGTAACAAACTCAACAGATAAGGAATAATTTATTGAATAACTCATGGTGTATTTGAACATAAACTACGTTATTACAATAATTTTCTGTTACCATATTTAGTATTTTTATAGCTAAATTTATCATCGAAATGGGCTTTTAGAAAGTCATCAATAAAGCTAATAATAATGATCAACGAAACGAATAAAAACAAGTAATAATTGCTAGATATTGCTAGGTACCTATCAAAGTATGTATTTTTGAAGGTTTTTTAGGTAAAAAAACTCCAGGTGCATAGATCTCAAAAATCTAGGAAAGTTTATAAAACAAGATTTTTGAGATCTACGCATGATTACTTTTTGCTTACTATTTAGTTAGTGGCTATTGGGATGAGTTTGTACGATACCATTCTTTTGAAATCTAATATATAATCTAATCTTTAGGCTCTTGTACTCAATGTACTCAAAGGAAATTCCTTGTGTGGAGAGTAATTCAGCCAGATAAATGGATAAACAAGTTGTAACCTGTATAACAGAAAAAACCATCAATATCATTCCGCATATGCCATCCCTAGAAATATTGCTTTTCATTTACCATGCTCCATTTTCATTAAATTGATTAAGTAAATATATATCTTTAGAAAGACGGTGTCAGGTGCCAAGAAGGAATTGTCAAATAAATGTGCTGGATGTCAAAAAAGAATCAGAAGCCGGTTTCTTGTACAAGCGCTTGATAAAATCTGGCATGAACGATGTCTAAAGTGCGATGTCTGTGACGAAATATTGTACAGTTTTGGTGAAAACAAGCTGTACTATCGACAGGAGATAAAACTTTGCAAACTGGATTATATGAGGTAATCATGAAAGCAGGACAATTCGTACAGGCTTAAAAATCAAATTTCTGATCTTTGTGATTGAATTTGATTTATGCACAAATTACGGAATACTCTGCTGACACGTTTTCGCATCAGTCGTTAGTTAAAAACTAATCAAAAATCAAAAATTTAGAAACACGTTTTTATTAAATTACTTTTTACAAAGCACTAATTCAAGCATTTTCATATCATTATTACGCTTACGATCCCCTTTAAACAAGGTCTTAGTATTTACCATTGTGTGAAAAATGAAAGTAAACAAACGTGACTATCAAGCAGAAATTTTAAATACATTCTAAAAAGCTAACATTTGACGCCCTGTAATGATACCACGACTGCAATGTCTGATAAAAAGGTGGTGAAGATACACTTTTTTTATATAAGAATTTTTTTTATAGCAACCATCAAGGCTCAATTTCCAAATGTTTAAGGCCCGATTATCAGACATCAAGTTCTTTAGTGAATTTCAAATAATCTGAAATATTCATTATCTTGCCGTGTTTGTGTGATATTAGCCTTTTCCTTATTTCGTCAATTATGTTATTGCATTCTATAGCAGTTTTGTAACGTATTAGTCCATTTTTCGAGCAATTATTTAAGAATCACTTTTAAGAAATATTTAATGTCAATTTTCTAAGAATCAGGAGTATCAAGAAAAAACAAAAACGATTCTTATAAAAAAAAGTGTGCAATACAATTGCCCATCTTCCCTTTAGTTTCCTAGTTCCTGGTTCCCACCTAATATGGAAACACTAAGGGAATTTGAGGCGATAGCTGGATAGTCTTGGACATTTGTATTCTGTTTACTGCCAGAAGAAAGCAAAAAATACGCGGAATTCCTGAATTTAAATTACATTTTTGTTTGACAATTATTTACACGTGTTTTCTTGATGGTTTTGTAAAAGCTACTGACAAGAAGGAAAAGCATGCGCAAAAAAGAGAGGAACGGGGCAGACTAAAAAAGCAGTGTATGACGCAATAATATCTTGTGGAGCTCAAAAAGTTGTTTAACAAGTCTCTTAAAGTTCTCTTTTTGTTCTCAAGATAGTCACGTTCCCTGCGAATTTTATCTTCTCTCAAAAACTAATTATCACAAAAATAAAATATCGCTGTACACCTGCCATTATTAGCTACGTTTCATGACAATTAACAATTTAACCGAGGCTAAGCTTATCTTAATACTTCATATAGCTATATTTACTTTTTATTTATTTAGACTCTTTGTGCCTGGTGGGCAATGTTCTATTTGTGAAGATCCAATCCCATCGACTGAGAAGGTAATCAAGTACAAGAACAATGTAAACTACCACGTGTCTTGTTTCAATTGTGTTATCTGCAAATACAAATTTGCTGCAGGAGATATTGCCCACATACCCAAGCCGAACATAATACTCTGTACTGAGCACCAGGTTGAAGACGTACAAAAATTAGAAAGTGTTTTAAAAGAAAAACAAATAAATAAAATAAAGCCAATAACAACCACACTTACAGAGACAAGCGACTTGACAACACAAAATACGACAACAGCGGCGACGGTGACAATAACTGACGAACTTTATTGGCCTCGATGATAAATGTTTTAAATTTTGCCTGATAAAGAAATTTCTTTAAATAAGGAATGGCATTAGTTAAAGAAATGACTTAAACCGATTTTAATGCTGAATGTTTGAAGAAGAAACATCCACTTAAAATATTAAGTAACGAAAGCTTTAGAAGTACACAAGTTACAAGAAAATAATCTATTTTAAAAAGTGCAATACAACAAGTTGTGAGGGTAGCTATATATTTTTGTCATGGCTTTGTAATTACATTGCTTGTAATGTACTCTTCGCCGTGATACTACCACATGGAAAAGTATGCTAAAAATGTCCACTCGGAAAACCATGTCGTTTCTTTATTTTACAATAAGTTTGAAAGTCAATGCACATTTTTGTTTATTAAACACGTTCTGCATATTTTATTGATGTTGAACTGTATCATCTGATTTCTTTGCTACCAGCTAACACACACTGAAAGCAAGATACAATGGAATTATTCAGAAACGGATACAGATTGATTTAAGGTCAAACTCTCGAAAGAGAATTTCGTTAAAACTTTATATTACATTATGCTAAAAATACAATATATAGATCTATTCTTTGACCCTGTTCCTGCTAGTCTAAGCCTTAAATGCTACATCCTTATATTTTCCAGCATTGCACTAAATTGTTATTTAAACCTAAAAGTAAATATTATTTACTTCTAGGTCTTTGTTATGACGCTATCTATTGACTTGTAACACCTTAAAATTTCGGACACAAAATAATTAGTATTATATACGCTGTTCTAATTTTAGTTGGGATATTGTTCTCACATTGGAACTTAAATAAATTATGCTGGCATTAAAAATATATGTAGGTAAGTTTAGTAATTTTTTTATAATTATACAGGCCACATGTTTTTTTATAAGCATAACATTTATAAGCATCCGTAGGCTTAAACTTGGTAATTTTGTAAGCATATACTAAGCGTTATGTGAAGCCTAAGAAAAGGTTGTAAACATTTTTTGTTTTTTGTTTCGTGAGCAGTTTTCTTTTTTTTCTTTATGTCTGAATTAACTACTATGTAGTAAGTATTTCAGTTGTAATAATTACTGATGTTAAATATTTATTTATCAGCATATTTTGAGTCTGATCATAAGCATATTCCAATAAATTTGTTTGCCATTAAGCATAACCTAAGCATATTTTGAGCCTAAAAAGTAATTTTTATAAGCATCTTTAAGCCTCGTTTTGGAAGTTCAATTGCTTATAAAAACATATTCCACGTTGTGTTAGTTAAAAAATTACATGTAATGTTTTGGCCGATCCAAATCTTACAAAGTTATTTCCTCGATAATGTATGATGTAACCTGCATCAAACTGTAATTCAAAGCGCGTTTCTACTTCGAAAATAAACAAAAAACACTGACGTATTACGGCATTTGTAGTACAAAAACCGCTAAGAAATTTTTCCATTATCATAATGTTTTAAACAGATCGTAGTTAGCTAAATATACGAAAAAAAAGTTCTTTTTAATTTAGTATTAGTGTTATTAGGAGCGTCGCGTTTCTTGAGTGGTTGTTCGTATTTATGTAAGCAAAGTATGTCTTTTGTACATATCACGGCTGCAACAAAACACGCATACATGTTTTATGGGAAGTTCGTTTGACTTGTTTTGTTTTCATTTGTTTTTGTTTACAATAAAGCATGCATAATTTATATCTAATAAAATTTTCTTACAACGAGGGATGCATAATTTATTCCTTGCTAGATAGAGCAGTGACGAAGGTAATTAGACAGAATGCGACCATTGACGTAACATAATGAGGCACTTAATGTGATCAATGTATAAATAGATTACCGTTGCTGTGAAACCAGACGCAAATAAACCAACCGAACGTCAAATAAAGCACTGATAATGTACAATCGTTTTAAAAGACGCAATATAAGTTATAAGAACAGTTATTAAATGTAGTTAGTAAAATGTGTTCGGATGTAGTTATGTCAGTCTAACACGTCACCACTACATCTGTTAAATGAAATGGCACCAAAATGAATGTATTCTCAAAAGTAGGAAAAGTACTGTTTATAAATATTCACATAAAAATATTTCTATAACAACCTGAGTTCTAAAAATTGGTAGGAATATAAAAAATAGTATTGCAAATAATATACAAAAATTTCGGACATGTCACATAACTAAAACGTGTATTTTCCAGACCGATAAAAGATTTTGCGGACCAGCTCCTAAAATACGAATAAGCTTCATGGGAATTATGAAAATGCATTAGCTTCTATTAACTCTGACAATGGAAAAATATTTCACATTTTTCAGGATGTCACATGATCAAAATGTGTATTTTACAGACTGAGGCAGGATATTACGGACCACCACATAATGATATGTGAAAATGATATGTGAAAGGCAATTATAAAACGGAATTGAGAACAATTTAAATTTTTCAGATATGTCATGTTATGGAAATGTGTATTTCAAAGACAACAGGTGTTTTTACAGACTAGCTTTTAATAGAAATTTTTTATATATATAGCTATATACAACAGGTGTATTTTACAGACTAGCTTTTAATAGAAATTGTTTATATATATAACTATATATATACATGAAAGAAAAAACACATGTATTAAGACAAAATATATTTCGGCTAACAAGCCGGCTATATATATATATATATAATATATATATATATATATATATATATATATATATATATATATATATATATATATATATATATATATATATATATATATATATATATATATATATATATATATATATATATATATATATATATATATATATATATATATATATATATATATATATATATATATATATATAACGCTAAATCGACCTTAAGTGGCCTTTAGTGAAAATAAGAACTTTGTATGGACTTCCATTTAAAGCCGATTTTTTCGGAAAGTACTGACTTTGCTTATTTAATAGATATGTCAAAATAACACATGTGCGAAGCCCTGTTCAACGATGTTGCCACCGATTCGATTCGGCTGATTTTAAAAAAAAAAGTCCATTAGAAGTTTTTAGATGGTTTTGCTTCCACTTTACGTAATTTTACACACTAATTTGACCTAAAGTGGATTTTTTCATATTGTTTTTACTTATCGTATGTAACATGCAGTAATACAATTCCAGTCGGGAAAGCAGTTTAGGAATGCAATATGTTGTAGTTTAAGTAAAAATCTACCTAAAAAATGCGGTTGACATTGTGAAATTCTCGATTCCGAATGATTACTGCGCTTACAAAATAAAAATTACTAATCATTCCAAATTTTGGAGCAAATTCCTTCAATCACAGAGAGTGGCCAAAGTTTAGAAATCTTACTTGCGCAAGATTTTTCTTATCTGTTTCAGGCAATCGTATCAAACAGATTTAGAGCAAATTGTCAACGGGTATTGGAAAAAAGCCTTCGTATCAATGTTAAAAAAACAACGGAGAATTGAAAACAAAAAATATTTATCCTTTTCCCATATACGTCAGTTAGATATAATATACATATAAAAAGAGAACTAAAAACTAAAATACTAATATTCAAAGAATTAAGCATACAGTGGTTCATAATAGTCGTGTAGTAAAAAAATGAAGAAGCACACCACTAGTGTCACGTTAATAAAACTTGTGAACAAAATCAATGTTAAAAATGGACTAACAAATCTATGAACAGTAAAGTTTCTGGTACAGAAAACAAAACGGGTGTATATATCAAAATTTTTTTGCCCATACACGCTGGCTCTTGCTGGCCTTTATTCTTACTCTGTTTTTCTCACAGCGGTCAGGATTAGATTTATGTTGTGAGTGCAACACAGCGAAAATCAGAGAAAGGTCGTATAATGGGCGGAGCAGTGAGGGCTAACCAGGTGTATAGATGCTTACATTTAAAATTACATTTTCAGTTGATTTCCTCTCTTCGCGACAACACGATCCCATTTCGTTCTTTCGTTGTTAATTTTTGCTCGGAGTTTATAAACTGAAATACCGAACTCGTCGGCCACTCTTTTCATATCATCGGCAGCTAGAAATGTAAAAAAAACAAATTTTAATCTGGCGCTTTTTACACAATGATAGTGAAAAACAAAACAAAAAGAAGATACTAACAAGGCCATCCAGCACTCCTATCTCTAACATACACTCCCATCTTCTGATAAAGAAGTTCGTTGTTCTCCTTACTCCATTGGAAATAAATACCTCACTGTGCAAACTGAAAGTCAAAAAATAAGTAAATTAATTATAAACATATTGCCGTATTCTATTAGGCGCCCAGCATTTTTAAAGCTTTTTTTTGTTCGGATCACTACGATATATAAAAAAGAAAAAAACAACAACAAGATTTCAGATTAAACTGTATTACGGTTTCTAGTCAACATCTTCAATATTATTCACGAGAAAAAAGTCTTTGATTCGACTTCATTTTGATCGTTAAAACATTTATACAGATAAAATTACCAAGTTCAATACAGATAAAATCACCAAGTTCAATCACGCAAGCATTAGTCCAAAGAATAGGTTGGATTATATTATCATACCTTTTATTGTTTCTTTTTCTGAAAAATCATTTTCTGCAAGTCTAACATCGTCTGGTTCGACTTCTTTATCTCCACTATCTTATAAAATAAAAACTTTTATTGCACAACAAACCACTAAGACGTTCTTTTTGCAGACGTATATAGTAAGTGACTATAATCACGATTTTTGTAACATTTTTAGAAATAAAATCACCAAGTTCAATCACGCAAGCATTAGTCCAAAGAATAGGTTGGATTATATTATCATACCTTTTATTGTTTCTTTTTCTGAAAAATCATTTTCTGCAAGTCTAACATCGTCTGGTTCGACTTCTTTATCTCCACTATCTTATAAAATAAAAACTTTTATTGCACAACAAACCACTAAGACGTTCTTTTTGCAGACGTATATAGTAAGTGACTATAATCACGATTTTTGTAACATTTTTAGAAATGTTACTAGGTAAGCACTAATAAGCATCGAAATAATATTTTTGTTTACCTGTTTTATATAACACTTCCTTAGATGAAACGTCACCTTTACTGACGTTTGGCGTTTTTTGTCGTAGTCGATAAACTTTTTTTCCAAACCTTTTCGTTTCAGCTAAAATGCAATAAATACCTCAAAAGATCGAATAAACGGCTAGAATAATAAACACCAATGGTGATATAATATTAATAATTCTTGAAATATGAAACTGTTTGTAATTTAACCTCTTCTGGAACTCTTCTAGCGCCGTTTTTACAGTTTACCTTTTGTAACACGAGTCAATGAGAAAAAACCTATGCTTTAATAAAGTTTCCCTTTGCTAAACTAAACACTCGGGCGTTTAACCAGCCAAAAAAGGTATTTCCACTTCAATGTTCAAATAAAAGTCAAGGACTTTGAATGTCTAACCAAACAAAGAGGAATATGTTGCTAGATGGCTAGATATTTGCCTTAGGTATTATTCATTAATACATCCTCATTATTATTGTACCTTTTCTAAGCGTCTCTTCTTCTGAAGAATCATCCCTCTTACTGAATACTCGTGTTTTTGTTTGTTGACTGCATATTTTCTTTTTCTTTTCTACTGACCGCACTAAATTGAAAGTATGCAAGTATAATCATCCAAAATGTTGGTAAAAGTTTATCTACACATTCTAAAGAAACAAGATCTACTTTACTTTTAAGTTTGATAGGAAGATGGAGAAACTAGGCATACATAGTTTTTTAGCACATTATCACAACAAGAAGTTATTCAGGCAGCTCAATAAATATCAGGGGAAGGGGTTAGTTTTTCACTCAATTTTGATCACAATGGCTTTGATTTATTCTAACTTCTTTATTAGAAAGTTAGATTATTTCTTGTGTTACATGTATATAAACTTGTATTCCTTACGGCATTTTTGAAGACTTTCATTAAAATATGAACATTTGCTTTTCTTGATTTCCCAATTCTACTGAAACTTTTTTTCAATCTAGTTAATTGGAGGGGAAAAAAGATCTAATAAAAGGGTTGGGCGGGTCAATAAATTTAAATAGGTGGTTAAATTTCCCGAAATTTAGTGTTGTCTCCCTCTACAGTTAGGTTAGCAACGGTGACAGTTATGCGTTATATCTTTAATGGAGAGAAACCTAGGTTTGGGGAATTGACAGCATTAAATACTGCGCTTAAAAAATGTTAAATTTGGTGCAGAGGAAAAGTAAGTAATTTTTGCAGGTATTTATTTTCTCGGCAATTGTATTTTTAAAATTGACGAATAATTCAATTTATTTAAAAAAAATATTTTGCTGGAAATTTAATTTGATTGACGTTGAAAAAACGATTTTTCTCAAACCCGCCAATTTTATTTTTAAAAATGTCTACGTATATTTTTATATATATAGGGCTTCTTTCAAAAATTACCGTTCTGCAAAGTCAACAACAAATATATTATCACCTACCTAACTTCCTTTCCAAGGAATCCTTTGCCGATACCACAGTGGAAGACTGATATGCTTTGTCTAAAATGTCAATTTAATTTTAAAGGTATTACTTTTTTTATCTGGAAAAATACATAATTAAAAATAAATTTATGGACTTTACACTTTTCACAACACCATTTTCAATCACAAAACAAAAAGATAAATTTAAAGCAAAATTTAAAAAAACTTACTTGAGTCAATATTAAGTAAGTGCTTTCCAGTCGACATCAATTGTTGATGTGCTGCAGGTGCCTGATACACTTTTTCATTCATTTCCTTACTGTGGCCAAAATGTTTGTAAGCAAGGTTTTTTTCTCCATCACTAAGATTTAAAGCAGCAACCAGTGTACTCAATCGGTGTCGATTTGTTGTACCAGTTATGCGAGTTTTGTCAATAATTGGGAGATTTTCGCATACACTTGTTAAACTATGCCAACCAGAACAGTGTCTGTCAGAGTTTTGAGTACTTGGGAACACATAACAATTTTCATCCGAAATTGACACATCTTTTCTGATTTTCTCATCCGCCAGGATTCGCATTGCAAAGAATGTGTCCTTTGGTATCAGTACTGGTACTAGATGATTCACACCTTTTCCGGTTTGGTATGTAATTTTCAAATATTTCACTTCCTCGGAGACAGCATATCTTTGCCTATCCAGCCAAGTTCCATCTTCCGCTTCCTTCCATTCTCGTAGCAGCAGTCGGGCGGGTTCACCACCCCGACGACCATTAAATAATGTAAGACGTGTGCATGCACAATTTCGCAATTTGACAAATGAATGTGTGTCCCAAACCTTGAATGCGTCGTCTTCGAAGCTTGCCATAGTGTTAATAACATAATCTCTTATCTTTGTGATATCTTCTTCAATAGGTAATTGAGCAGGTTTCTTACTCTTTACATTTCGCCTCAGGTTGAGATCGTAGGTTGCATCTGCAAATATTTCATCTTTTCTCATTTGTAAAAGGACTAAAAAATCTGAGAAAGATTTAGCTACAGCGTCTTGGTCTTTTGAGAGAAAGTACCCGACGCACTTTTTGGCACTTCCAGAGATTAAGTAGTATAAAGCAGCTTTTAGACCAGACTTCTGTGTCTCAAAATGAGTGTCAGTATATATTTCAATTGCCTCCTTCAATTTATCAAAGTTTGTGCGAAAAAACATATCTGAGGCATTACCATGAATAGAATTTATTTTCAATGATTTAAAATGAATGTAAAGATGGCTTAGCCTTCTCATATCCGTTCGTACGGTACTTTGAACCTCATACTTTTTATCTGCTCGCCTATTCACTTTTTCGTACAAACGTGATCCAACCATCAATATAATTGGGTCTGATTTAGCAGCAAGTCCAACTGCATCATCTCTCATAGGCTGTAAAATATCTTCTTTGAATTTTTGTTTTACATCTTCGTTTAATTCCTTTCCTAACATTGAGAGTGGTACACCGACTTTGGAGGAGCAACAATCTTTTCCGCATTCTTTCATGTGCCTTGTAATAAAGGACTTAGCATAAAACGCATTACAAAGAGAACACATGACCAGCTCTTCACACTTTCTAACTTTCTTTTCCCTTTGATATTTCGGTGTTTCGGTCTTCATTTGCTTTATGTTTTCTTTGTAAATACCCTTTCTTTTAAAGGCACGGAAACACTTCGCTCTTTCTCTTTTTGGTTTTTCCAGTGCATTTTTAACAACATCGTCGTTTTTATGGAACTTTGTAATATGCCTTGTCAAGCGGCTAAACATTTTGCCACAAATAAAACATGGTCTATCGGGATGTCGAGTTGCTTTCTGAAGATAAATTGAGAAAGTTAAGTACAACAAATCCTCTCACTGCTAGAAATTAAAAGACGTTTGGAAAATATATGTTTTTGTTTTGACAAAGAGTTCTGTCTGGCAATATACAAATTTTGTTTTTTGTGAAAATATAAAAAAACTATTATTGGGGCTCTAAAATAAAATGGGATTTTAAATTTTTGTAAAATGATGAGAGAGAGAAAATCTATGGGTGGTTGGTGGGGTTTCAAAAAATGTATATATAAATATTAAAATATATCACGTTTTGTGTTCTTAATTCCGTAGCACAACTTTTTATATTCCGGACTGACAGACGGCAGCTATTATTAGAGAGATTATTTTCTGTTTTATAGTTTAAGTATAATGTTTTATAGAAAAACACATTGATGTTTTATTTAAAAAGGCTGCAAAAATTTGAAAATATGTTATAATTGGATCTTTAAATTTTAAGCAGTGATGTTCAAACTGCCATTCTTCCAAGACCTAATATGCATTTGATTGCTTTTTATTACTTCGAAGGTAATTTTACAAGCTTTAAAAACTTACTAAAACAAGCCACGTATTTGCATGTAATGATCACTAAAGATATTGTATGAAAATTAGAGAAGTAAAATCTTTGTGATATTGAGCAATAATATCTAGATTAGGTAATTGATTTAAAAATGTAAGTATAATTTCACTATTGACAGGATAAATTTTAGGAGGCCAGTATTTCTACAACAACTACTAACTTTTTTCTGAAATATATGAAACGCCAAAAAACCATAAGTGCATTCAAAAATTATAAAGCAATGCCTATGCAATCGCAAAATATAGTCACACTGGGGCTAAACATTAGAGAAAATCGCGACCTTACTAGAATATGACAAACTGTATTTTCTACCCTTCCAGTACTAGTAATAACAATTAGGACATTTTTATAAAATATATAAAAAAACTTCCCTTTCACACTTCGCAACATTGGTGGTGAAATCGTAAGCTATATATATGTTTATATGTTTAAAGGTTTTTAGGAGGAAAAGTTCTAGTAGTTTCTGAAAAACATAAAAATCTTGCTGGCCTATCTTTTTAATAACAAATCAAGTTAACCCACCTTCTCATTCTTCGCATTTTTGTTTGTGATTTTTTTAACAACTGGAGTGCTTGCCAACGTTGGCTCTAAACCAATTAATAGTGTATCCTCAAATGTTTCTGACACTGCATCAGAATCAATAACTTCTTGATCACTGTCTAAGAGGAGACCAGAGTCTTGATCGACTGGTTTCTGAATAAATAAATAATTAATACACAAAGAGTAAACCTTTAATAAAATGGAAACATATTTTATCCATTAAAGAACAAGTTTTGCTTAATGACTTATTGACTAAGAATGAGATTCAGGAAAAATTTTAACATTTAAGACATAATTTATGGAAGAAGAATAAGATAGATATATGCATACCTGATAAATGGGTTCATTGCTGTCATTATTGATAGCCATGTTCCCATCATTTCAATTAATGGAAGAAACTTCATCAGGGTTACCACCAAAGGAAACATCCAAAATGTTGTTCCCAAAGTTGCTCTTGCTATTTTTGATATTCTGATTTTCCTTGTCCAATTCACTGTATTTGACAGCTTTAAGAGGATCTGTTAAGCCTTTTTCTGTGGCCATCAGCATGGTATCAGATGAAGATGTGGGTACATTGCAAACATTACCAACTCCCACTTCACAGGTGTTGTCAACATTAATTTTCATATTAATACTCGTCATGTTGTGTCTAATCTCATGATTGTAAGGTATCTACAAAGGTCAAATGTAAGTACATCAGTAAAAAAATGAAACTACGTTGACCAGGGTGTGCACAGAATAACTAACACTGACATAAGTTATAGGTAATAATTTTAATACATGTCTATTTCTGCTGAAGCAGAAATAGACATGTATTGTACTTATAATGTAAGGGCAAATTGTCATTTCACAGATAACATTGCTTCTAACTGCTTTTTTTGTTGTTGTTACAGAAACACATTAACTGCTGAATCATAATGTTCTTTATGTACAAAATGCAAAAAATTGCAACAAATACACACGCACCTCAAAATTGGGTTCCTTGTGGTTTTTAATGACCACAATCTCACTTGGAACAATGGACAAAGCGTCATCTTTTTCACCACAGGAGGAAACACTAAAAGTGTTACTTTCAAACTTGATCTTGGCATAACCATATTTAGAGACATTGTGTTTGTTTAATTTATTGTCGTTATGAATTGCAAGAGATTGTTTTGAGTATTTTTCTGTGGATTTTACATTGCAATCATCACATTTCACTGAACAGGTGTTATCACCATTAATACTTGCAGCACTGTTTGTATTTTCTTGATCGCAAGGTAACTAAACAGTCAAAAGTAACTAATCATAAAAAGATAAAACTACTTTGACAAGACAGATTTCATCAAGCAGTTAGGTGATTGAAATTGTACTTTTGAACTATTGACTAATGATCTTATAAACTTAATTGGTCCAGTCCCATTTTATGCCTTGAATTGTGATAACTAGTTATTAACAATGTGGTTGAAAAATCAGAGTCATTCATTAGGTTTTAAACCCAAGATTAGTATGATTTGTATTAACATTTAACATTTAATAATATTTTTTGGATGACTACCCTAACAGTGCGAAAAAAGAATACTTACTTCAGAAACCTCATTTTCACTATCTGAATCAAATATTAAGTCATCTGTAGAGAAGACAAAACATCCATCAAGGTTTTTAGCGCTGGCAGGAAATATACCTTCTGCAGCAATATTTTTAGAAATCTGATTATCAATTTCCTGGGTGTTTGTTGAGGGTGCAGGAGCATTATTGACGATGGCATTGATAGCATTATTTTTTCTCTAAACAGTAGAAGAGAAAACTACCTTAAAGGGAATTCAAGTTGGAAGAAAATAGAAAATCTTATGCTTAAAATGTAAAAAAAATGTGTAAAAGTTTTTAGTTTACAGTTAGAGATTTGGACAAGGATGACCTTAACACCAATAATACATCATTGAAAAGCGTTTAGTACAGTTAATTCTAAGTTTTCAAAAAAACCAGGTACATTAAGTGCAAAATATTTTTCACAAAAAATGTTTTGAAAGCAACATTTCCGTCAAGGTCATAAAAGTTTTAAAACAAGAAAATTCAAACAACATAAGATATTATAGGTGTACAAACTTTTGCTAGCAGAAGCTTTTTGAAAATGGAAAACCAGATTAAAAGAAAGGTATTGCAATTAGTGTTCATAGACTTTTACGAATTGACATAAAGGAAAAAATGTAAAAACTCACAAAATTTGTGAAAATTTTTGTTCACAAATGTTTGTACATTTTAAGTAAAAAATTCAAAAAATTTTCATTGACAATAATCACAGTGATAACTTAAAAATAATTTTTTTAAGGGAATATAATTTAAAAAAATACTTTCTCATTTGAAGTTAATTTTTTCAGACATTTGTTCTTCTGACTTTTTTCTTTTCTCTTCTGATTTTTCGCACTTATGTATTCAGTAAACAGAAGGTACATTTCTTTGTCATAGCCTTCTCTTAACAAGTCGTAATGCGAGTGATAACTTTCATAAAGTGTAGGTTTATAAAAATCAGAGAATGCAGTGTGATGCTTTTTTCTTGTTCTTTTTGCATGACTTTAGCAATTAAACAGTTGTTTTATAATCTCATCTTTAAATAAAAAATACATGCGCAATAGAACAAAATGTGTCCTTACCTCATGAGTAGCTTCATTTTCTATGTTTGATTCATCAAAAAAACAAATCATTTTCAATTAGAACACATTTGTTAATGGCGTCATTAGGGCTGGTGAAAGTTACTGTATTGTTCTTACAACTTGGCTTTGAAAAAAACAGCGTTTTAAAATCATCATCATACGTGGATTTCTTGGAATCTAGATCTGTAGTAATGAAGTTGATGTCTGCAAAAAAAGAATTGTTGGTGCCATTCTTTTGAGGTGCAGGAAATGCGTTCACGGTAATATCATTTGCAACATTAGTCTCTATGCTGCCAGTGTTTTCTTGATTTAAAGGTAACTAAATAACATAAATAAAGAAAACATCTGGAAACTGTTTCACATTATTGCTGCAATTTTTTTTTTAAATAACATTATTTCTAATACTTATTTTGAACTCTGATGTATTAACAACAAACCCTTTGAAATTGATTTGAGATTTTCCCAGAGTCATAAGTTCTATAATTTAAAACAATAAGAATATTCTATACATTATTAACATACAATTTCTATGACATCATGACCCATACGAGACTCAACAACAAAATCTAGTATTGATTGTTGTATCTAAAAACGAAGATGTGAAAAAATAAATGACATGCTAAAACGGGATAAAAAAGAACAAGAAAGTATATTTAAGTACATATATTTCTTGTACTTAAAAATATTGAGTGTCTTATGAATATTTTAACAAACATTGCAAGATTTCCTTTTTGAATTTGAAGCATTGGTAATTTAGCTGATTTAGCTGACTTGGCACTAATCTTGTTAAAGTAACATATTTTCTTTTAAATGCCAGAAAATTATATTCTCAAAGGTTCCTAAAATCAATGTAAAAGTCTTCTTGCATTTGCGACATTGGTGAGTAAACCGCTTCCAATGATTTGCATACAGACATATATTGAAATTTTTCTGAAACTAATGTTGCCAGAAAATAAACGTTAAATTCTTACAGCAACAATACTTTTTGTCCTGACAGTATATATTAAAACATTTTTTCACACAACAGAAAATACATATATGCGAAACCTGATGAAAATTCTTCCTGTGATTCTTCATTCATAACCTATTAGCATAAATTAATAGATTAGTTTCATTATTGTAAATTCAAACTATTCTAAACCATTCATGAATTACACCAACCTTATTACAACCTCCTATCATTGGTTAAGGCAGATGATTCATTGTTGATTATGTAACCTGAATCATCAACTACTTCCGTCTCATCGCAATCAGTAACCTACACAAAAAGTAAATGTTACGATTAAAATATATTTACTCTACTATTTAATCATTTTACTGTGACTATTAAAGCCATGTCAACAAGAACTGTGATCCATCTGCACAGTTTCATTCATAACCTATTAGACTTAATTAATCCATAAATAGATTAAGTTCCACTTATTGTAAATGCAAACTATTCTAAACCATTCATGAATTACACTAACCTCAATAAAATGTCTATTATTGATTAAGGCAGATGGTTCATTGTTGATAATGTAATCTGAGTCACCAAACTACTTCCGTCTCATTGCAATCTGTAACCTATACAGAAAGTAAATGTCATAACCCCAAGGCTTATGTACTATATTACGCTTAAATTACACACAGTTTTCACACACAAGAACTGTAATCCATCTGCACAAATTCTCTCAACATTTTTAAGGACTTGGTCTTAGGACACTTCAGAACTGCATTTTTAATTTATCTTGGAAACAATTCTATGCCTGTATATATATCAAAACTTCAACTCTTGTAAATTGCATTTCAGTGTAAAAAAGCACTACTGCTTTCACAGCCCCCTTGCGGAAAACTCATGTACCACCATTATTCAATTCTCAACATTATTTGTCTTTGTATATTTTGAACCTTTTTCCCAAAGCCTCCGTGTGGAAGTTTGGGCACAAAGTTATCACAAACACATTAATTACATCAAGAGTATTCGAGTCTGGATGATATGAACAAGATATATACTGACTTAAAAAACTATCCATTTTTTTAACTTTTTTAACCAAAAAATCAAGATCAGCAGATTAACAAATTTTTCACAGTTACATATTAGCATTTTACTAAATGTGACTGAATATTAGATTTTTCAAAGCATGAAGACACACCAATTGCTCTGTTTTCTTAGCTGGTTCATTAATGGTACTTAGCGGAAATAGATCATCCTACAAAGAAAAAACAAACATTTTTAACAACTTTATAAATAATCCCAAGGGTAAAAATATCATTTGTCAGGATTTCCTTAAAGGTTTTGATTAATGCGTTATATTCAATATTTTAGGTGTGCGATACAAATCTATCTGTTCAAAGGGAATATGGAGTTATACAAATGATTTATGGAAAAATTATGTTAAAATTAATCTTTTAAAACTATATTGAATTAATGCTTCAAAAATATTATGTTGTATTTCCCCTATTTAACACCCTCACCCTTAGCTGTCCCACTAAGTTTAAAAAAAATTATACCTCCCTTTAACAAGCAGCTGGGCAGGTATAACATTCAATAAATTTGAAAATAAGCAACCAGGTTGTTATTCTTCATGCTATCCTTCTATTATTTCAAAAAACATAGGCCTTATAGTATGTCGTGACCAGCATTTTTTTGGTTTGATTGAACAATTGAATACTTCATCTCAAGTAACATCTAGATATTTTTGTAATCTTGATATGTTAAAAAGATAATATTTATAAACAAAATTAAAACAAAGTGCAGACAAACCAATTTTATTCACAAAGGATTAAATTTTAAAGTAAACAAGAACACTTTCTACTTTGAGTACCCCACACATTGCTGTAAAAAAATGTAAATATGAACAAACTTTTTTTGTTATAAACTGTAAGTAAAAATATGGAATCACTTACTTTGAAAAAAGGTTTTTGCGTGTCTTTCTAAAAACAATAAATAAACAAAATTTACAAGTTAAGAATATGGTAATCCCTTTTGACACACATTAAGTCTATCGAAAATATCTCAAATCACAAAACAATTTTTCTTTCTCTACAGGATGATATATTATATTTACTATAAGGAATTCCAAAAAAAAAAAAACTGAACTTTTTTTTCACCTGAAGCACATGGCCACTTCATTTTAAAAATATCATATTTTTTATTTCAAGCTTCTAAAAATTATTGTTTTTCTGTTTTAAAAGTTCAGAGTCGATCTTAAAAAGACAAAAACTAGCAGTTTAAGCATATATCTAGCATAAAATGCTAATTTTTCATGATTACTGCACAAAATGTGTGTACTTCTCAAGTGTCAAGCAAACAAAACACAAAACACGTGATAAAAATAAACAAGCGATAAAAAGGTAAAGTTTCCCTTCCTTAAAAAAACAGAAAACAACAACAATTTTCCTGCTTTAAAAAGCCTTTCCTAATCTGTCAAGGTACAAAGATGCACATTATACACTTTTAGTATATTTATTTTTATTGTTTTTAAATTCTAATAATTCAGATAAGTAAAAAATCTATTCACTTGAAGCAAGGTTAAATAACTTAGCTTCATTTTAAATAATAATTTTTCACTTACATTTCTCCTCCACCAAATATTTTTATCATTATAATTATATCTCAGCTCTTGACCTTTCGGAATGTCATGCAACGCAAACAGACAAAGATGTGGTTTATCATCTATTGCTAGTTGTTTTATGTTAGCATTGCAGTATCTTTGAGGAGAATCATTGATAAACTTGCAAATTTGACGACTTAAAGTCGCATCAATACTGTAGAGAGAAGTATTTTATCCACATAGTAAGCAAGGTAAACAAATTACTTTATAAATTAACACATTGTGTGCGTTATTTGTAATGCAACGACTAGAAATATTATTTGAACATTAATTTTATGTGACAAAAATTATGATTTATATACACATTTTATTTTTGATAAAAGTCATTAAATAAATGTGTAAACATTGAGTTGTTTTTTGGAGGACACAAAAATCAGTAATAAGTTATTTGTCTGATAAAACCATTACATATTGACAACTCTGTGATGGGAAACTTATACTTTGCAGAACCAGTCTATTACTATTCTATTTTAAAGTTGCATCTTTTTCCATAGAAATATTTACAAGGCATATCAAAATATAATCAATTAAATTTCAAATTGTGAAGACATCTACAGCTTTACATTAGAAAAATTTTTACTACTGAATTGCTATAATTAGTTAGTGATCATTTACAAAAGGTAAGATTACATATTTTTCTACAGAACAAAAAAAACAATAAAATGTTAGTTTATCTTCAGTAAAACCTTTTTCATGCAACTGTAACTATCCTAATAGTAGTCATCAACACGTTTTTATTTTTACTTTAAAAATATAAAATTTGGGACGCAAAATCTTTGTATTGAAATATATTTTTCATAATTCATATATATGATCGTACCTTTAACCTATTTAATTTTAGTATTATTTAATTTTGTGTGCAAATTTTTATGATTTTATTTTGGCAAATGGGAAAAACAAACAAAAGAAACAGATACTTTAGCACAGGAAAAAGAAGCTTGTTTTCCTCAAAAACGAAATAAAAAATGGACAAAAAACATCAAAATAGGCTTTAGTATGTTAAAATCAGGTCAAAATTTTTCCTACTTT
>JASGCC010000440.1:68182-113987 GCA_030067915.1 Hydractinia echinata | reverse complement strand
TACCTGGTATCCTTAGGGAAGACGTGCTTTTGAAGACCGACCGTGTCTATACGAATGCACATGCAAAGCGTTCCGATGGCAGAAACAGCATACGGGTATTGCTCTGGTGACGAGAAACCGAGTCTACGATGTCGAACAAGTCCCGATCGATGCATAATTGATCAATCGTGCTTCCTAGCTATGACAAAGCTTTAAACTGTGTCTTACATGATCTAATTTAGCGGCATTCTGGAGCCTAAAATGTTTCTTTTGGAGGTAGTACTCCAGATTCGGCTGTGACACTCCGACAGACCACAAAAAATCTTTCTTTGCTAATTTTCCCGATACCACCAACCGAAAAAGCGAAAAAAATTCGAAAACACTGGCACGGATATACGTAGAGTAGATACATACTTAAGCTCAAGCGGCCTAGGAAATAGTTGTAGAGTTTTTCTATACTGTAACCTGTTCAACATCGCGTACACAGTGGCCATACTGCGCGTGTTTTTAATGCTTATGGTTTCGATTAATTGCCGTCCTACTGCGCATGGGCAGACATTATTGAACGCCTGCAAGCGCGAATTTACACTACCGAAGAGACTGATACAACACGCGCGTTTCTTTAAGAACGCTCAACATGGAGATACTTCATCAATGTCTTAGCTTTTCGATTTGAAATTCAAAATGTTCTTAAATTGTTTTTACTTTCTCCTTATTTTGCGACTTTAACCTTAAAGGAGAATTTCAGTGCAACGCTAAAAGAGCAAAAATCTTTGACCATCCTCTGGTAATCTGCAGAAGCAATGTAAAACTTTGTAAGCTGTAACCTTCTCTGAGAACACGGTATGCTTAGTGGAAGACCTGCTTTTTTAAGACCTGCCTGTCTAACGAATGCACAATGCAAGCTTCATGGAAAACAGCAAGTGTGATTGTCTGACTGAGAAAACCGAGGTCTACAGATCCGGATAGTTCCGAACTCGATCATAATGATAATCAGTGCTTCCTAGTATTGACAAAGCCTTAAATGTTCTTAACATATCTAAATTACGGACATCTTGAGCTAAATGTTCTTTTAGAGTAGTTACTCCGGAATTCCGTGTGAACACACCAACCACAAAAATTCTTCTTTTGCTAAATTTTCCGACCCCCAACCGAAACCGAAAATTCGAAAATGACGGATAAGTAGATAAGTGATGTTACATACTTAAACTCAGGGACTTAGAAATAGTGAGAGTTTTTTTAAACTGTTACCTGTTCAAACATCGCGTACAGCGGCCATACTGCGCGTGTTTTTATTGCTTATGGTTTCGATAATTTGCTCCTACTGCGCATGTGCAAGCATTATTGAACGCCTGCAAGCGCGAATTTAGTACGACGAAGATGACTGCTACTAACGGCTTTTTCTCTTAAGAACGCTCAACATGCAGGATACTTCATCAAATGTTCTTAACTTTTCCATTTGAAATTTTCAAAAATGTTCTTAAATTGCTTTTAACTTCCTTTCTTTTTGCGACTTTTTAAACTTTAAAGGAGAATTTCAGTGCAACGCTAAAAGAAGGCAAAATCTTTGACCATCCTTGGTACTGCTGCAGAAGCAGAGTAGTAACATGTAAGATGTAACCTTCTTGAGAACACGGGTATTGCTTGGAGAAAGCTGAGCTTTTAAAGACTGGTCTGTCTACCGAATGCACAATGCAAGCTTTCGATGGAAAACTGCAACGGGTATTTTTTGGACTGAGAAAACCGAGTCTACGATGTACGGCAGCCCCTACACGATCATAATGATAATCAGTGCTTCCCAGTAATGACAAAGCCTTAAATGTTCTTAACATGATCTAAATTATGGACATCTGGAGCCAATTTCCTATGTAATAGCTACTCCGGATTCCGCGTGACACCTCACAACCACAAAAAATTCTTTCTTTTGGCTATAATTCCGACCCGCAAACGAAAGCGAATCCGAAAATGACGAATATCGTAGAATGATACATACTAAACTCAGGGACCTAGAAATAGTGTGAGTTTTTTTAACTGTAACCTGTTCAACATCGTGGTACAGAGGGCCATACTGCCGCGTGTTTTTATTTCTTATGGTTTTCTATTAATTTGCTCCTACTGCGATGTGCACGCATTCTTGAACGCCTGCAAGCGCGAATTTAGTACGACGAAGATGACTGTACTACACGGCTTTTTCTCTTAAGAACGCTCAACATGGCAGGATACTTCATCAAATGTTCTTAGCTTTTCCGCTTTGAAATTTCAAAATGTTCTTAAATTGTTTTTAACTTTCTCCTTATTTTGCGACTTTTAACTTTAAAGGAGAATTTCAGTGCAACGCTAAAAGAAGCAAAAATCTTTGACCATCCTTGGTACTGCTGCAGAAACAATGTAAAACTTGTAAGCTGTAACCTTCTCCGAGAACACGGGTATGCTTAGGGAAGACCTGCTTTTTAACACCTGGCCTGTCTAACGAATGCACAATGCAAGTTTTCTGATGGAAAACAGCAACGGGTGATTGTTGGACTGAGAAAACCGAGTCTACGATGTCCGAGCAGTCCCACTCGATCATAATGATAATCAGTGCTTCCTAGTATTGACAAAGCCTTAAATGTTCTTAACATGATCTAAATTTACGGACATCTGGAGCTAAATGTTCTTTTGGAGTAGTTACTCCGGATTCCGTGTGACACCTCACAACCACAAAAAATTCTTTCTTTTGCTAAATTTTCCCGACCCCAACGAAACGAAAATTCGAAAATGACGAATACCGTAGAGATGATACATACCTTAAACTCAGGGACCTAGAAATAGTGTGAGTTTTTTTATCTGTAACCTGTTCAACATCGCGTACAGTGGCCATACTGCGCGTGTTTTTATTGCTTATGGTTTCGATTAATTTGCTCCTACTGCGCATGTGCGAAAATTATTGAACGCCTGCAAGCGCGAATTTAGTACGACGAAGATGATTGTACAACACGGCTTTTTCTCATAAGAACGCTCAACATGCAGGATACTTCATCAAATGTTCTTAACTTCTCCCATTTGAAATTTCAAAGCGTTCTTAAATTGTTTTTAACTTTCTCCTTATTTTGCGACTTTTAAACTTTAAAGGAGAATTTCAGTGTAACGCTAAAAGAAGCAAAAATCTTTGACCATCCTTGGTACGGCTGCAGAAACAATGTAAAACTTGTAAGCTGTAACCTTCTCGAGAACACGGGTATGCTTAGGAAGATCTGCTTTTTAACACCTGGCCTGTCTAACGAATGCACAATGCAAGTTTTCTGATGGAAAACAGCAACGGGTGATTGTCTGGACTGAGAAAACCGAGTCTACGATTTCCGAGCTGTTCCGACTCGATCATAATGATAATCAGTGCTTCCTAGTATTGACAAAGCCTTAAATGTTCTTAACATGATCTAAATTTACGGACATCTGGAGCTAAATGTTCTTTTAGAGTAGTTACTCCGGATTCCGTGTGACACCACACAACCACAAAAAATTCTTTCCTTTTGCTAAATTTTCCGACCCCAACCGAAACGAAAATTCCGAAAATGACGAATAAGTAGAGATGATACATACCTTAAACTCAGGGATTAGAAATAGTGAGAGTTTTTTTAATTGTAACCTGTTCAACATCGCGTACAGAGGCCATACTGCGCGTGTTTTTATTGCTTATGGTTTCGATTAATTTGCTCCTACTGCGATGTGCAAGCATTATTGAACGCCTGCAAGCGCGAATTTAGTACGACGAAGATGACTGTACTACACGGCTTTTTCTCTTAAGAACGCTCAACATGGCAGGATACTTCATCAAATGTTCTTAACTTTTCCGATTTGAAATTTCAAAATGTTCTTAAATTGTTTTTAACTTTCTCCTTATTTTGCGACTTTTGAACTTTAAAGGAGAATTTCAGTGCAACGCTAAAAGAAGCAAAAATCTTTGACCATCCTTGGTACTGCTGCAGAAGCAGGTAAAACTGTAAGCTGTAACCTTCTCTGAGACACGGGTATGCTTGGAGAAACGAGCTTTTTAAGACCTGGTCTGTCTAACGAATGCACAATGCAAGCTTTCCGATGGAAAACAGCAACGGGTGATTGTTGGACTGAGAAAACCGAGTCTACGATGTCGGGCAGTCCCCTACACGATCATAATGATAATCAGTGCTTCCTAGTATTGACAAAGCCTTAAATGTTCTTAACATGATCTAAATTTATGGACATCTGGAGCTAAATTTCTTTGTAGTAGTTACTCCGGATTCCGTGACACCACAACCACAAAAAATTCTTTCTTTTGCTAAATTTTCCCGACCCCAACGAAACGAAAAATTCCGAAAATGACGAATACGTAGAGATGATACATACCTTAAACTCAGGGACCTAGAAATAGTGTGAGTTTTTTTAACTGTAACCTGTTCAACATCGCGTACAGAGGCCATACTGCGCGTGTTTTTATTGCTTATGGTTTCGATTAATTTGCTCCTACTGCGCATGTGCAGCATTATTGAACGCCTGCAAGCGCGAATTTAGTACGACGAAGATGACTGTACTACACGGCTTTTTCTCTTAAGAACGCTCAACATGGCAGGATACTTCATCAAATGTTCTTAGCTTTTCCGATTTGAAATTTCAAAGTTCTTAAATTGTTTTTAACTTTCTCCTTATTTTGCGACTTTTAACTTTAAAGGAGAATTTCAGTGCAACGCTAAAAGAAGCAAAAATCTTTGACCATCCTTGGTGCTGCTGCAGAAGCAATGTAAAACTTGTAAGCTGTAACCTTCTCCGAGAACACGGGTATGCTTAGGGAAGACCTGCTTTTTAACACCTGGCCTGTCTAACGAATGCACAATGCAAGTTTTCTGATGGAAAACAGCAACGGGTGATTGTCTGGACTGAGAAAACCGAGTCTACGATGTCCGAGCAGTCCCACTCGATCATAATGATAATCAGTGCTTCCTAGTATTGACAAAGTGTTAAATGTTCTTAACATGATCTAAATTTACGGACATCTGGAGCTAAATGTTCTTTTGGAGTAGTTACTCCGGATTCCGTGACACCACAACCACAAAAAATTCTTTCTTTTGCTAAATTTTCCCGACCCCAACCGAAACGAATAATTCGAAAATGACGAATACCGTAGAGATGATACATACCTTATAACTCAGGGACCTTGAAATAGTGTGAGTTCTTTTATCGTAACCTGTTCAACCATCGCGTACAAAGGCCATAGCGGGGCCGCGTTTTTATTGCCTATGGTTTTCGATAATTTGCTCCTAACTGCCATGTGAGAGCATTATTGAACGCCTGCAAGCGCGAATTTGCTACGACGAAAATGATTGTACAACAGGCTTTTTTCTCATAAGAACGCTCATACATGCCAGGATACTTCATCAAATGTTCTTAACTTTTCCGATTTCAAATTTCAAAATGTCTTAAATTGTTATTATACTTCTCCTTATTTTGCGACTTTTGAACTTTAAAGGAGAATTTCAGTGCAACGCTAAAAGAAGCAAAAAGCTTTGACCATCCTTGGTACTGCTGCCGAAGCAATGTAAAACTTGTAAGCTGTAAACTTCTCTGAGAACACGGGTATGCTTAGGGAAGACGTGTTTTTTAAGACCTGTCCTGTCTAACGAATGCACAATGCAAGCTTTCCGATGGAAAACAGCAGCGGGTGATTGTCTGGACTGAGAAAACCGAGTCTACAATGTCCGAGCAGTCCCGAATCGATCATTATGAAAATCAGTGCTTCCTAGTATTGAAAAAGCCTTAAATGTTCTTAACATGATCTAAATTTACGGACATCTGGAGCTAAATGTTCTTTTGGCGTAGTTACTCCGGATTCCGTGTGACACCACACAACCACAAAAAATTCTTTCCTTTTGCTAAATTTTCCCGACCCCAAGCGCAACGAAAAATTCCGAAAATGACGAATACCGTAGAGATGATACATACCTTAAACTCAGGGACCTACAAATGGTGTGAGTTTTTTTATCTGTAACCTGTTCAAAATCGCATACAGTGGCCATACTGCGCGTGTTTTTATTGCTTATGGTTTCGATTAATTTGCTCCTACTGCCCATGTGCGAAAATTATTGAACGCCTGCAAGCGCGAATTTACTACGACGAAAATGATTGTACAACACGGCTTTTTCTCATAAGAACGCTCAACATGCCAGGATACTTCATCAAATGTTCTTAATTTTTCCGATTTCAAATTTCAAAATGTTCTTAAATTGTTATTAACTTTCTCCTTATTTTGCGACTTTTGAACTTTAAAGGAGAATTTCAGTGCAACGCTAAAAGAAGCAAAAATCTTTGACCATCCTTGGTACTGCTGCGGAAGCAATGTAAAACTTGTAAGCTGTAACCTTCTCTGAGAACACGGGTATGCTTAAGGAAGACGTGCTTTTTAAGACCTGGCCTGTCTAACGAATGCACAATGCAACCTTTCCGATGGAAAACAGCAACGGGTGATTGTCTGGACTGAGAAAACCGAGTCTACGATGTCCGAGCAGTCCCGACTCGATCATAATGATAGTCAGTGCTTCCTAGTATTGACAAAGCCTTAAATGTTCTCAACATGATCTATTTATGGACATCTGGAGCTATTTGTTCTTTTGGCGTAGTTACTCCGGATTCCGTGTGACACCACACAACCACAAAATATTCTTTCCTTTTGCTAAATTTTCCCGACCCCCAACCGAAATGAAAAAGTCCAAAAATGGACGAATACTGTAGAGATGATACATACCTTAAACTCAGGGACGTAGAAATAGTGTGAGTTTTTTTATCTGTGACCTGTTCAACATCGCGTACAGAGGCCATACTGCGCGTGTTTTCATTGCTTATGGTTTCGATTAATTTGCTCCTACTGCGCATTGTGCGAGAATTATTGAACGACTGCAAGCGCGAATTTACTACGACGAAGATGACTGTACAACACGGGTTTTTCTTATAAGAACGCTCAACATGGCAGGATACTTCATCAAATGTTCTTAACTTTTCCGATTTGAAATTTCAAAATGTTCTCAAATTGTTTTTAACTTTCTCCTTATTTTGCGACTTTTGAACTTTAAAGGAGACTTCCAGTGCAACGCTAAAAGAAGAAAAAATCTTTGACCATCCTTGGTGCTGCTGCAGAAGTAGGGTAAAACTTGTAAGCTGTAACCTTCTCCGAGAACAGGGGTATGCTTAGGGAAGATCTGCTGTTTAACACCTGGCCTGTCTAACCAATGCACAATGCAAGCTTTCCGATGGAAAACAGCAACGGGTGATTGTCTGGACTGGGAAAACCGAGTCTACGATGTCCGAGCAGTCCCGAATCGATCATTATGATAATCAGTGCTTCCTAGTATTGACAAAACCTTAAATGTTGTTAACATGATCTAAATTTACGGACATCTGGAGCTAAATGTTCTTTTGGAGTAGTTACACCGGATTCCGTGTGACACCACACAACCACAAAAAATTCTTTCCTTTTGCTAAATTTTCCCAACCCCCAAGCGAAACGAAAAATTCCGAAGATGACGAATACCGTAGAGATGATACATACCTTAAACTCCGGGACCTAGAAATAGTGTGAGTTTTTTTATCTGTAACCTGTTCAACATCGCGTACAGAGGCCATACTGCGCGTGTTTTTATTGCTTATGATTTCGATTAATTTGCTCCTACTGCGCATGTGCGAGAATTATTGAACGCCTGCAAGCGCGAATTTACTACGACGAAGATGACTATACTACACGTTCTTTTCTCATAAGAACGCTCAACATGGCAGGATACTTCATCAAATGTTCTTAACTTTTCCGATTTGAAATTTTAAAATGTTCTTAAATTGTTTTTAACTTTCTTTTTATTTTGCGACTTTTGAAATTTAAAGGAGATTTTCTGTGCAACGCTAAACGAAGCACAAATCTTTTACCATCCTTGGTACTGCTGCAGAAGTAAGGTAAGACTTGTAAGCTGTAGCCTTCTCTGAGAACACGGGTATGCTTAGGGAAGATCTACTTTTTAACACCTGGCCTGTCTAACGAATGCACAATGCAAGCTTTCCGATGGAAAACAGCAACGGGTGATTGTCTGGACTGAGAAAACCGAGTCTACGATGTCCGAGCAGTCTCGACTCGATCATTATGATAATCAGTGCCTCCTAGTATTGACAAAGCCTTAAATGTTGTTAACATGATCTAAATTTACGGACATATTGAGCTAAATGTTCTTTTGGAGTAGTTACTCCGGATACCGTGTGACACCACACAACCACAAAAAATTCTTTCCTTTTGCTAAATTTTCCCGACCCCCAACCGAAACGAAAAATTCCGAAGATGACGAATACCGTAGAAATGATACATACCTTAAACTCCGGGACCTAGAAATAGTGTGAGTTTTTTTATCTGTAACCTGTTCCACATCGCATAAGTGGCCATACTGGGCGTGTTTTTATTGCTTATGGTTTCGATTAATTTGCTCCTACTGCACATGTGCGAAAATTATTGAACGCCTGCAAGCGCGAATTTACTACGACGAAAATGATTGTACAACACAGCTTTTTCTCATAAGAACGCTCAACATGACAGGATACTTCATCAAATGTTCTTAACTTTTCCGATTTCAAATTACAAAATGTTCTTAAATTGTTTTTAACTTTCTCCTTATTTTGCGACTTTTGAACTTTAAAGGAGAATTTCAGTGCAACGCTAAAAGAAGCAAGAATCTTTGACCATCTTTGGTACTGCTGCGGAAGCAATGTAAAACTTGTAAGCAGTAGTATGTAAAGGGCGATATAACCAGGTCTTTCCTCCTTTCACACCTTGACCCCCCGAAACACCGCCTACCCGACCTCCCCACTGCCTCACCAAAACCAACCTGCTCGCCAACCATCTCACCACCAAAAACCCTCAAAAGCCCCGCCTCTGCCACCTCCACCCTCGCTTTTTACCAACTTGCCCACCTCCCGATCGACAAAACCCCGCTTCCACCCCCTCCACCCCAACCTCGAAACCGATAATTCCAACGCATGCGCACAACCCATTAGTAATAATGCTGACCTCAACAAAACCAGCGCATGCGCAGTTGAGTAGGGGGGAAAGTCCCTTACTCAAAGCCGACCACCTCGTTGAAGTTGAAAGTGTTAAAAAATGAACCTGATTACCAGAGACATTCCAGAATTATTCAGGGTTAACGTCAATAAGACAAGAAGCGATGATTATTGTTCCCGTTTCCACCGGCTTTTTGTTTCCAGAATTTTTGGCTTGGCTGCGATCGCATCGGGGTTGTACTGGTACAACGGGAGCCTAAGCTGCGTTGCGAAAGGATTGGATGCGGACCCCCGGGTACCTACAATCTGTATGTTGGATGAGCGGGCTTTATCTATTCCCGCAGGTATCCAGATTACTTGGTGGGAAGCATGTGGCTCTATCTACGCATATATATGGTATTCCTGATGATTTAAGTGTGAAGAAGGTATACGCTAATATGGAGGGGAGGCCATGTACCCGAAGAATGTTTATGGGTACCTGCGAGAACTTAAGGAAGCGCAGATTCACAACCTACATATGGACTCCATTTCTCATGATAGCTTTTGTGCTTGTTATTTCTATCCCATACTATATAAGTAGGTTTACTTCTGCGGGGGTGATCAGGTTCAAGAAGAACCTCGCAACTGCCGGGGACCCCAAGGTTCTACATGAGGAGTATTTTCATGATGGATATCCCGGATACAAGTACGTACTTCATAAGATGCCACCGGTGCTCTATCTGGCTGTGGATATTATAATCATGGTGGTACTTTCTAATCTCCTGGGGACAAATTTTTGGAAATACGGAGACGCTTGGCTTTCGTATGACGAGTATGAAAAGAGGAATCTTCACGGTGCGGCAATGTACCCCCTGGTACCGGACGATGTTTTCCCCCGATTCGGCATGTGTTCCTTGTATTCGAAGCATACTGCAAGGAGAGTTGTCAGCAATAACCTCGTTGTGGCCGTATGCGAGGTGTCATCTCATGTGCTATACCAATACTCCTTCGTATTTATTTGGTTGGCAATGATATTTGGAATTACATCCTGCGTGGTGCAAATAATTTACAACATCGTGTCCGCCTGCATCCTATATTGTGCCAAAAGGCGATATAGATTGTCAATAATGCAATGTGAGCTTATCGATATCGTCAGGTCTACTGACCTTGTCATGTATCGACGGCGGAAAATGTACATGTATCGATGAGATCTAGAGATCGCCGACTATCTTACAACCACGGGTTGTAAGATAAATGGAACGATGTGACGATTGTAAAGTGACCCTGGATGAGTACGACCGATGCCTGCAATGCCAACGGAGGCTCCTTATACAGGGCAAAATGTTGTGCTGGTCCTGCTATTACTTATACATTACGTACAATGGCGTCTACTGTCCATGTACAAAACTCTAGTTGAACCCCAATATTAACATAATAAAGAATGTTTAAATTTGGTACCGAGAATGTTAATACGCGAGACTTTTATGCCACGGCGGCTCCCTTAAATATCAAAGATGTCAACAATGATAATATCGTGCTAAGCGATCCCGTGCCGACCAACAGAGGTAAAGATGAGCGCACCGTACTTGGTTATAAAAATGGTGGTAAGATTCGGCCTTTAACAATCATAACACCCAAGAAGCTCTATTCAAACGGTGCCTCCCGCTATAACGAGACATCTGCACTCACCATGTCATTCGATATCTATAATCACCCCGAATGGCTGGAGAAGTTTAATAGTATCATGGCCGCGGTACAAGCTTTGAAATTACAAACCATTGCTACCACGCCCGTGAAAAGAGGCAAGTACATCACGGCTAAAGTGAAGGAATGGGATGGCAAAGTCAAGACGGACTTTCATTCCGGAAAAGTCCCGTTAGGGGAAAGCTGCGAGTGCCAAGCCATTCTAAAACTATCCGGCATCTATAAACAAGGCTCAAACTATCATATGCAGATCTATCTGGATGAATGCAAGTATCAAACAGTAACATTACGTACTACCTGCTACCTTTGCGATTCGGATGACGAGAGTGACAACAAGGACTCCTATTTTGGAATACATTAAAAAAAAATGCTTTATGTGGTTGATCTTCAACCATATAAAAACATGTTCGTTGCCGAATTAAAAAGGGAAGCCAAAGCGCTAAAGATCCGTAATATTTCAACCATGAATAAGGCCGGCCTTATCGAAGCGATCCGAAAGGTGAAGTATAAGGACGCTTCAACTCAAACCAATGGTCCCTATTGCGAACCATGCGTTACCATAGCTTGGGAGAAGAACCTAGAGCAGTATGCGCGAGAGCTAGCCGAGAGGAAGAAACGTGTAGTGTATGATACATTCTATACAGTCGATCCAGATAGTGGGGAAGTACTCGTCTAGTATGTTTAACAACATATTAGACTACGAATATGCGGGGGGCTCATCTAAATACCGCTTACATGTTGCACAGATTGAAGTTTTTTCATAAGCTCCTCCTTCGCCTCCTCACGCCCCTTCGCGACAAGCTCCTGTCTCTCGCGATCATTGATGGCATTCACGGCTTGTTTCGTTCTTTGACGGACTTGTTCCTTCAGCAGCATGTATTTTTGCTTCTCCTGCATGATCAAGCTGAACTCATAGTCGCTGATCACCCCATTCTCCACAGCCTTGCTGATTAGATCGATAACACTATTCAATTTGGTCTCTGCCAATAGCCTGATGCTCTCGTGTTTCTTTGACTTGACATCTAGCCTCTTCCCCGCATTCCGCAGACCTGCTTGCCCTAGTCCTACGGCGATCGTGATACCACCCATGGCCACGGCGGGCGGTACACCAATCCCCGAGAGCATGCTACCAATACCAACACCCGAAGTGATAACACTTATAGCCAATAATCCATGGTCAGTGAATTTCACCCACGTACCACGCATTTTGAACTTTTTAGCGAGCCTATCTCGCTCTTTTGATTCATTGCGGAGGTACTGCTCTACCTCCTCGATTTTGCGCAGTCTGTACACCTGGCTTTCATCAAGCTCATCAGGTGCACTCGGTGATAAGCTCGGATAAAGCTTTGTAATCTCTGTCATTTATTCTATGAGCAAGTGCATTGTTAAGCCTGTAAACAAAATGTTCCTATCGTGGTACTCGTCAGCTAGCATGAACTCCAAGCGATCTGTGGAACCCTTCAAAGGGAGGTACACAGGGTTATCAAAACTCCACGTCAACATATCTCCCCAATCATTTAGCTCTTTGGTCGGGAGCAAGGCCAATATATCCGATTTCTCACCATTAAACAAGCTGTGCTCCTGATCAATCTGTGTACACTTGAGTCGTAGTCGCTGGTACACATCTGTTCTGTATGATCCATCATAGTCCCCCGCGGGTAATACTAGGGCAATATCATTATCCAAACCAAATATATCTCCCACCTTTCGATCCATTATTGCCTTGTAGCCCGTGCTAACACTAATCCTTGACATACCATTTCTAAGGATAGACACTTTGAGTTTATCCCCGGCTTGATTATTGATTATAGCCGCGAGATCCTCAACCCGATATAATCCTTTTTCGATCTTGATATGCACCTTCAATATTGCGCTCGCTTCCTGTTTAAATATCCTCAGGTTCATGACGTCAAACACATTGAGCCAAGTCCCCCTGATACTAATGGATTTCAGAGCGATCCTCGTGCCCTCCCCCAGATGAGGCTTGAAAACTACCGGCTTCTCTATATCCGTAACATACAGTTGTCTCATGTTTCTTTAAAAGAAACATGAATATCTACAATTATAATCCAAAGGCAAAGTATGCACCTAATCATGGGCGCTATCTCGAGAGACTGAAGGGTGAAGATCTCTCGGTTCAGAGCATTGTTATTGATGCGAAGGGGTCCTCGTTCAAGGCGAAATTCCCCAACATCTTTGTGGACTACGAGTTCCACTCCGGTGCTGCGTTGAATACATGGCAAAGCCACCACTTCGGACTCTGGTCCACACAGCTAAATTTTGCTACCTACTGCGCAACTTCTGCTTGTGGTATCTCTATGCAGCATTTAACCACCTCTTTGCCTCTGATTCGATCCGTTTACCGCTTCCACGTGTACTTCCAGATTCGTAAAGTCCTTCAAGATCTCGAAGTGTCTTTACCGGGATCGGATAGATTTCATCGTCTCAACAATCCTTTCAATGAGCAAAAATTTCCGCATCTTGCACGTGAATTTGGGGTAAGCGACAGCGAGAGCGAGTGGAGGAACGAGACCTTATTCAGTACCTGGCAAGCTATTCGCGAGGACTATCCCGGCTCGGGTCCCAGCTATTTCGATGAGGACTCTTGGAGTCGATGGATTATCGAAACTTCGCAAGGTCTTACGCGTATAGGTATTGAACGGTTATCCCAAAGTGTAAGATTTTACGCTTATCTTCTACTTCAGAGTCAGGCTAACGCGAGGTCGAACATTATCGGCAATCAAGGTAGTTCGATCGATGCCCAACGCTTGTACTTGACGACCCTTGAAGCGCTGATCCTCCGGCCTAGTAACAGGGGTGAGGAAATAAAGCGATTTCAAAATGTGCTCAAGTATGCACGTAGCAAGGTCGATTTCACGGTGGCTCATGGAGTATACATGATTCCTAGTGATATGGGCCTTCACATCGGGAATATCATGAATTTCACGAACAAAATCCTCATCAGCAAGGAGTACTTCACCATTGGAGTTAACCCTCAGATTAATCATCTCGCGATTTGATTGGTTGGGTATACCTGATATTAAGTACACCCAACACAATAGATGATAGCCGCCCTATGATTTTTTGGAACTATGTTTCGCGCTGCTACCCTTCCCAACATAAGCCACAACGAAAGCGACGACAGCAGCGATGGCCATATATAGATGCTTGCCTGCGAATTCGACAACCTTCGCTGCTACTCTGAAGAAGAACGAGACCACACTGCCAATGATCCCTAGTAGGGCTGCACCTGCTTTACCTGCTAGATACTTCAGGAATTCTCCGAGTCTTTCAAGCTGTTTCCGTACAAAACCTTTCCCACCTGCGGCACTTCCTCCGGAAGCAGCAGCACCTCCACCACCTGTAACAGCGAGCACGATGGTGGAAATCAGTAGACCGATAGCCGAGACGATGCTCGCGATAGTTAAGCCTTGTTCCTTGAACAAGGTCCCCAGCTTTTCTCGCAGTGACGTTTCTTCTCCGGCGATTTTCATCAACGTCTCCTTGATCGCTTTCAGTTAGCTCTGGGTGCGTGAGGAAAGTAAACCGTGCGCTTTTCGTGCTTCTTCCTTCTGATCACAGAGCCTCTCCAGCTCTCCCCTTGCCTTCGCGAGGTCCTCGTTCCAGATGACTAGCTGTTCCTCTGTTGCTCCAGGTGTGGCCTTCTTGCGCTCGAGCCTCTTCACCTTAGCTTCCGCTTTGTCGATCTCGCTATCGTAAAATATCATCTTGCTTTTGAAGTGCCTAAGGTTGCCCCGGAGCGTTTGAAGCTCGAGGTTGAGCCCCCTTCTTTCACGCTCCATGAAGGTTCCATCCCTGTCAAAGGAATTATCTTCGATGAGGCTCTTCGTATCGTCTAGAACATTCCCGAGCAGCGGCAGCATATCGATGTCATCGGGCTTTTCCACAACGCGATCTATATCGTCCATAAGTTTCTGGGACCTTATTTTACTGCCTTTGTTTGGTGTAGTGACGTAGTCGGGGAAACCCAAGTCGTGCACGAGCCGTACTTTCAAATTGGTTAAGATAACCCCGACAGCTCGCAACCCACCATTCTCCTTATAGATTAATGCTGTAATATCTTCATCCTTGAAGAACAGATGTCCCCCCTCCATCCTAAAATCGTTGTAATATCTCGCCATTGGATCCCCCAGCCTCGTATCCTCACCAAAATGGGTGTAGAGTTCGTCGACCTTCGATTTTACTAGCTCTCTCCTCTGTCTTGTTATTGTGTCTTGTTGACCCTGCTCTTCTGACGCTAGCTCATCAGGCTGGATAGGCAGGTCCTCAGGCCTACTGAAAGTATTCTCCTGCCCCGCGTCATCTGAAATGTTTTCCTCCGGTGTAAAGTCATCTAATTCGTAATTTTCAGCCATTTTATTCAACCCGCTAGACCCTACTAATAAAACATGAGTAACATGTACGGAACTAAACTTGATCCCAATGCAGAGGTCAAGACGATGCACAGCATGAAAGGGAAGAAGCAGCGTGTTAAAGTAAGTCACATCCCTAGTACCATCAACCAGAACGAGGACTTGTACGTGGATGTACCAAACATGGGGCGGGACGATATCATTTTCCCAGGCTCTCTCAAGCTCCTTTTCAACTTGGAGCTTGAGGGTACGAATACGAAGAGAACCATCGTCAGCAACATTGGCAAAGCCCTGGTGCGAAACCTACGTATCACGTTGAATGGTAATGAAGTGCAGAATATCAGCGACTACAATGTGCTCGCTACCTATAGAGATCTCTGGCTGCCCAAGTTTGAGAGAGAAAACAACCTCATTCTGGAAGGCATCAATCCCAACGATGGTACCATCAGAGCCCTCCAGGTGAAAGCAACGGACCATGTCGGGACAGATGAGGAAAAAGCGATCGTTGCGGCGTATGGTAACACCTTCTGTATACCGCTGGGTAAAATGTTTGAGCTGACGAGAGACCTACCCTTCTACCAGGGAGGACTCCATGACAGGCTACAGTTCGTCCTACATTTCAGCCCTTATGATGATGTCATCAAAGATGCTGGCACAGCAACATCAGGGAGCACGGCAGCCAAACCAGCGGATGCTCAGTACAAGATTACCAATATTGCTCTAGAGTTTGACAAAGTGCACCACGAGGGGCTTAGCAGTGCTATGATGTCACGATATTCGAGGCTGGCGCTGCCCTATGAAAGGATCCTAAGGAGCAAAGTGGTGATCATGAAAAAGTCTGATACCTCATATAACCTCCAGATCGATACACCTGCAAAGAGCCTGAAGGGGGTGCTATTACTATTCGTAGACCCTGGAAAAGTCAAGGCCTACTCCGGCGTCAACGAGACGTTCTACAATCCCAAGATCGAAAGAATCTCGATCACGGTCGAAGGTGAGCCTAACGAACTATACAGCCATGCCATGCTACCCAAGGATCACCTTGAACAAGTCTTTGAATTGTTCGGTAGCCATGACAGTGAGGTGACGATCGGGCAGTTCATGACTGAGAGATACGCGCTCTTCATCGATTTTCGAAGCTCTCCTGATAATACCCTGCATGGATCGGGTAGACCATTGCAGAAGTTGAGTGATGGTATAACCCTCCACATGACCAAGAAAGCTGACGGAAGTACCGGGGATATCAAGTGCTACGTGTACTTGCTGGAAGACGCGCAGCTGAATATTTTGGATGGGCGATTCCACGAAGTGGAGTGTTAGAATAAAACATGGAGACAATCGGTGTTCTTGTTGCAGGTGCCGCGATAAACGCGTTGGCATTCTCCGGAAGTAATTACCTATTCTCCAAACTCTCAGGGCATGGTGAAGCAGAACGTAAGAGGCATGATAAAGCTGTAGAACGGCTGAACGCTGCCCAGGCACAATGGGTCCGGGACAGACAGGCTAAGATTGACTGGCATAACAAGCAGCGTGAGCTGCAGCGTCAAGCCGGTAAAAGTTTGGATGAGTTGGATGCAGGCATGCGAGAGTACTATATCGCAACGATCGAGAAAGCCCCCAAGCTCTCAGACTATTATGTACCTTCCAAGCAACAACAGGACGGCGAGCTGGCTTTCATCGTGGGGTCACTGGCTCTTTTGGGTTTCGTGGCTTACAGGTATATGTAAGGTACATCCAGGCAAGGTTTTGACATGTATAATATAAAGACATGTCAACATTATTTACCAAGGAGGAGGCTGAAAAGCTAAGCAGTATCTACTATACCCCGGAACACCTGTGGACTGGATGGAAAGCTATCAAATTGCTCTCCGAGGAGAGTAGTCTCTCCAAAAAGAGGGTTACGCATTGGCTGACTCGTCAACTGCTCTGGCTCCGGCATATCAAAGGACCTAAACGTATCGACTACCCTCATTTCACCATCAGGAAGCCTAATGAGATGCATCAGTTTGACTTGCTCTACATGCCGCATGACAAACTCTATGGAAGCACCTATAAATACATACTCACGGGCATCGATGTAGCTTCGCGCTACAAAGTGGCTAGACCCTTGAGAACCAAGAAAGCCAGCGAAGTTGCCGACATGATCAAGGACATTTACAAAGCAGGACCTCTCCGTTATCCGAAGACCTTCCAGTGCGATAACGGGTCCGAGTTCAAGTCAGATGTGACGAAACTGCTGGAAAGTAAAGGCGTCGAACTCAAGCGTGCAACTACCAAGTACCACCACACTTTTACGGCTTTTGTTGAGGCCTACAACAAGGTGCTCGCGCAGAGATTGTTCACGCCCCAAGATGCGCAAGAGCTTGCCTCTGACGAGACTAGTACCACATGGGTCAAGCACTTGCACACTATCGTCAAAAGCATGAACAATAGCAAAACGTCTATGATCGATATGAAGCCCTCGAAAGCCATCAAGCTGGATGAAGTCCCGCTTACGAAAAGTGAACAGCACCCTGAAGAGAAACCCCTACCTGAGGATGGCTTATACTTGTATCTGCTGCAACCTGGAGAAGAGCACGGTGATGCTAAATGACGCGCGACCGACGCTTGGTGGATCAAGAAAACGTATAGACTGGATCGTATCGTGACAGGGTCGAGGTTGTTATACTATCTGGCGGGTGGGCCTGATCGAAGCTTTGTGGCGGAGGAGTTGATGCTAATACCGGAGGGTGTTGAAATACCTCCAGAGCATGTCAAGGAGTGGTAAATGGGTTGTTTTTTGTGGCTCGATCAAGCTACAAAACTACTCCTGGAACTGTGTTACTCCTGTGGAGCCGGAACTGCGTTACTCCTGTAGAGCGTTTAACATGGTGAAGAACACACGCCTTGAGCTACGTGGTCAGAACCCGGCATGCCATGCCGGGTTAAAGGAAGGTCAAAAACCCCATGATATCTTCGTCACATTCAGACTATATAGTCCAAAGGATGCAAGGTGTAGAACGGGTAGACGATGCCCTTGATGACATTGGGCTCGCTATCAAGGTCGATGATGTCAACCAATGCTCTATCCTCGACTTGAATATTGAGTATGTCACCAATTTTCTCCAAGTCCGCCAGATCCGAGAGCCGCAAGTCCTTATCCTTGATGATCTCGTAGAAGAGCATGCCCCACTTGTTCACCTCACCCGAGACGACATGCAGACCCAGGTCTTCAATATCAACCTCGAGCCCCTCATCTTCCTCCTCACAGGGAATTGTTGCCCACGGCTTTTCACCCGATGCTACTCTCTCTAGAAGCTCGTCATCATCTGGATATTCAAACCCCTCGTAGTACTTTCCATTTCTAAATCTAAAATTTTCCAGACAAGTAGAGCAATAGCCAACGCTAGATCCTGCCTTGATACAGCATCTCAGCACAGGAACCTGAATATCGTAAAGGTTTCTAAGTTGTTGGCTCTGTATATAGTCTTCCATCTTTTTCTTTCACGATTCTTCCGCTTCTAATCCTCTGAGGGAGTGGTCAAAGAGTGGTAAATGGGTTGTTTTTGTGGCTCGATCAAGCTACAAAAGCGTTACCTACCGGTTCCCACTCATTCCGCGAGTGCTATCGCCTAGAGGATCTGCAGGAGCATGAGACGTTCATGCGTATATGTAAATCCTGGCCTAAAATGTCTCACACGCTCAGGGTTTACCTCAATACACCCACGCTCCCGAAGCCAATTGTATTGTACAATGGAATTAGGGGTCTCCGCCAGTACCACAATCTCGCTCTTGGGGTAATCTACAAGCTTGTTCCTTATTTTTTGCGCTACATACCCCTGTTGGCCACAGATGGCAAGGTAGGGCCAGGGATCATCGTTGTTCTTTTGAATAACGGCCATGCCGTTATCTTTTCCAGGGTCGTTGAGATTGGGTACGGCACGTTGTCGCAGCTCCTCAATTTCATCCCCGAGTGCCAGGAGCTGGTTGTCTCTGTCTTCGAGGTCGTCCTCGAGTATGGCGACAGCAGTATCTCTGTCCTCGATGGCCACGTCCTTTTCTTCGACTAGCTTGTGCTGCTCCCCGAGCTCATCTTGTAATTTTTCGACGCCTTTTTTCGCAAGCCATTTGATTAGCTCCATAGCCTTGGGTTTTCTGGAGCGGTGTACAATCTCCAGGGCTCCATCCAATGTAACGAAGGCATCATGATTGTTTTGATGCTGCCTGGAGGAAGGACCCGGAACCCCACCACCCAGGGTAATACCAGGTGAGGTTTCAACGCCTTTAAACATGTGACGAATATCAACAATCCCCAAAAACCTTCCGATATCGGCTCTTTTGAAATGAGGTTGCGAGTGCTCATCGAATAGGTTCTCGATGGTTCCCACGGGCACTGCGTTGAATAGAGTAATTTGTTGCAAAGGCATATTTTTACTTGTAATGTCTTTGGAATCCGAAAATCTTTTGCATGGACGATGCTCTTAATTTTGAATTGCATGTGCTGTGGGCAGTTAACGTGAACCACAGGTTCACGTTAATACCAACCCTATCACAGTCCTCTATATATCACGCGTGCTGCCATGATGATGGATCCTATAGTGGCTAATGTCGCGACCTTTTTTACACAGTCACGCACTTGGCACAATTCCCACAGTATGCTGCCTAGTAGTTCATCCGTTTCAGTGTCTTCCGGGTTAGACATGTTATCATCGGCTAGCTCGTTTTCAATTTTCTTAATCCGTTCCATAATCTGCTTAATTGTATCCTCTGTCATATTTATTTAGGGGTGGGAGCTGAACGAGGGCGATATTCTATAAATCTTATATATTGAGAACGCAATAAGAATGAAGGACCCCGCGGTGGCAAATGCAGTGACTTTTCTTGCGTACCCTCGCAGGTCGTACAATTTCTCCTCGCTCGCTTCAAGGGAGCGTTCCAGGTATGAATTTTTCTCGTCCTCCCACCTTATTTCATCCTTCATTTCCCTGATCTGTTCGATAACATTTTTTACTACCACATCTGAATGAGACATATTTATTAATGCATCCACCCTTCCCGATCAGTAAAACTGTATCTGGCTGGGGGTGGACAGATCTGTCCACCCCTTGGAGATCAGTAATAGCGTCGCTCACTTTAAAATGCTCCAGCTCCTTGGATGCTCCAGCCTCACATATAAGCAAGAGTGTTTCGATCTTTTCAACCCAGCTTTGATAGTCTCCCAGTCGTTAATCATGTTGGTCTCTTCATCTATAAATTTCATATCACTCCTTTCCGAGGGGTACCAGAGGAAGAGTTGTTTCTTTTGACGACGCAGGTTCTTTGGCAGGGCTGTATAACTCTGCGTTAATAACCATAGGCTATACTTCTTGTGCCTTCCACTAATGGCGAGTTCAAGCAGGGGTTGACGCTTTTTATCGAGGCTCTCGTCAGCTATCATGTCATCAACGATGAACAAGCTCTCTTCACCCGCGAGAAGCTCTGACAGTTTTTGAATCCAGTCGAAGAGTTGATCCCTGGGGTCCACCAGGAAGACGTAGTCGTCTTTCCATAGTGAAGCTCTCTCGAGGTAGGTCCTATTCCACTGTATTGTAGGACATAGAATGATAATGTTGTTGAAATGGTGCTTATACTCGCTCTCGAGCAAATCAAGGACGCGCTGAGTCTTTCCGCTGCTTGTAGGACCTGTAAAGATAGCCGTATGCGGGTCTTTTACTATGTCAAGAACCATTTATTCTGGGCTTTTATGTATGCCTCGGGGTATACATAATCTCAAGATAATGTGACGAGGACATCATGGGGTTTTTGACTCCTAGGGGTACCGGTACCTTCTATTTTGGTTTAGGCACGATAGATGCGGGAAACCACCCCTTTGAAAAGGCCATTTCCCTTGAACCTCTTCCCACCGAGAAGTACGCCACCATTTTGAGGGCATCACTCGAGTCCATCTTGGTGGAGGGTCGCGTGATGCCAAGGAACTTTTTGCCGGCCATCGCGTTGGCAAACGTGAACCCAAGGTCCACGACTGTTTCATAGAGCATATCGATAATCCCTTTCTGCTGAGGCGTTACGTTTGTAGACATTTATATTATAGGGTCTAAGACATCTTGAAAATGTCGTGATCGGGCTGTCGCTCTTGCTTTTGTTTTTGCTTGGTTAAAGGCGCATGTGGCTCAGGGATTTCCTCAGGCTGGCGAGCCGGCTGTTTACGGAAAATATAGAACCCAACTCCTATACAGGTGAGTAGAACGGCTGCACCTCCAGCACCGTAGATATATATGGTTCCTGACTGCACAGGGGGTTCAGAAGAGGTTTCGACAGGAGATTCTACATTACCCTCTTGTTGCTTTAGATCTTTCTCCTCTTGTTGCTTTAGATCTTTCTTCATCTTTTTCAGTGCCGCCAACTTGTGGCCCCACGCGACTCTCCCCGGGTGCTTTGCTGGCTTCGTTATAACTGTTACTTCTTGCGTATGTTCTGCGCTCATTTCTTTAAACCATGAGACTTAGAAAAACCACTCCCCTCTAGCCGGCCTTCAAACCGCATCTGCCAGACGTTCTTATCGCATTCTTATGTAGGGTCCTCACTAAATTACAGACGTGCGGTGGGAAGCGCGCCGCCGGTGTAGTCAAAATTTCTGGACCATGCGCGCTCAAATCCCCTATCAAACTGCACCAGTCCGAATAGCGTAAGGTAGAGGTTTTGACTAGAGATAGAACCTTATTTCTTACTCTTTCATAAAATTCACGATTATTCATTGATATCTTTGATAGACTGTTTCCCATTATTCTCTTGATCTAAATCAGAGCCCTCTTCAACCACTTTGGACGCGGGTATTTGGCAGTGATTGACAGTATGCGCAGCTAGTAGAAGAGGTGTTAGAAACTTACCAAAAGCAGAGTAGACGAGGAGGCCCAAGTCAGCCATGGAGTCCATGATGATGGGGTCCTCTTCAATATCTCTCGACAGAGCCTCGGCGCTATCGAGCTGCACCACACGTGCTACAACTTTGCTGTACATGCTGATTGCTTGTGACGATAGGGCTTTTGCCGTCCTCTCTCCCTTCTCTTGGAGTTCACGTTGAACGAACTCGTTGTACATCTTTTCTACCGCCTCGGGTGAGGCTTTATCGAGGGATGCTTCGGTGTATTTCTTGGGGAGCAAGTGCCCCTTGCCTTTGCGTATGGCCTCTTTCAAGGCTTGGCGTTTGTCGATAGGTTTATCGCATTGCTCTGGCGCCGGTGTATCAACTACATCAAAAATCTCGGCAATATCTTGAACCATATTTATTACATGTCGATAACGCAAGAAGATGAGTATAATCAAGATATAGGGTAGTAGCACGGCAATATATAGATATAGCATTTGTCTTGTGTACTGGATCAAGCACACAAAACTATAGTTTATTATCGGATGAATCGATGGCCTTTGGACTGATTATCCTCGGTCCACATTGGCTGCATGTTAGTGTAATGCAGTCTTTCTAATTGCACAGCTTCACTGGGGTATTCACCGTTCTCTCTATATTTAACGGGGGTTTTGTGATCGAATTCCCACTGCCCTCTGTTTTCCCAACACATCCCATCTCTGAATTGGGCCTGGATATGCCCGATGAATGTACAGATATTGCAGCCCAGGTACTCGGTAGAGGCAATCTCTGTATCACGCGTTAGAGCATTGCAAATCCTGGTTAGAAGGGTCTTATGCATATAAGAAGGATAATCACATACGGAGCATTGCCTTGGTTGTTTTTCATGGTGGCACATGTTGCGCACTGTAGAGGCCTAATGAGAATCGAGGCATTTTATACACTTTTTCGTGCATTGGCCTTTGTTTCGGCCTTCGTTTTGGATTTTGAATTTGTCGAGTGGTTGGGGTTGTTTGCAGTTTGTACATTGTTTAGCAACCTCCATATTCTTGTGATTTTTATAGAGTACTACCCCATAAAACTCTGGACGGGATTCACAAAACAAGAGGAGATGTGTGTATACCATCGTCATGTACAACTCGCTTATCGTAAAATGCCGAGAGCCCTAGCTTGTTTTGCTGGTACGTCACCATGCCCTGGTTGTACACCCTGAAACCTACATTTTTAGCTGTATCTAGCTCACCCTTTAAAGCTCCCAGGTACCTTGACCATGTTACTTCATTCTGCCTTTTTGACATGCCTTTGCACGAGAATTTTGTACCTTCTAAACCCTCGACAAAGTAGCACTTCGCCGTCAAAGCAATCATTCGAGACCCGATGAATTCGGGTTTAAGAAGACCTCCCGTACGTATCGAGTGCTTATCTGTGACTAGCCATTTCGGGGCATCAGCGTCGTACTCCTCAAGCATTTCAAAGCGAACGACATCTCTCAATTCTTCACCCGAGATGGCAAAGTACGCGCTATCTGTGTCCATGTATACATACTCAAAGTCTCGACGATCCACGTACTTGTCGAGAAAATCATAGTAGAACTCGAGCATGCGAAGCTTGGCTAGTTGGTAGACGGCAATACCGCACTGATAGGCTCGATCGATGCTGACCTCCTGTTTACCCCTTCTTAATTCGTACGCATCTCCAATCTCTCCAAGGTCCTCGAGCCATGGGCTCCTCATTGCCGCATCTACCTCTTTTTCATTTCTTGTGAAACTAGTGTTGGCATGCCTCGCTAGGTCCTCGATCATCTTTCCATAGAAGCTATTACCTTTCAACTTGGCTGTATCGCCTGCGATGCGCTTATCGGGGTCTTTATCTGCCTGCCGTCGCGCATCCGCAATCTCTTCCGGAAACCACGCGAATGGCTTACCTCTAGAGTACTTCAGGAACTGATAAAAAGCGGTGACTTTTAGCCCATGCTCTAGGTACCATTTGAGTACGGGAGTATACAACAGGATCCTCTCAGCTTTCATCAACCCCAAGAGCTTCTTGGTACCCGGAACACGTTTGCGCCCCGTCCTCCGTAAGTACTCGTGCATGTGCTGAGGGATTTGGGTATCGGGTATCTCCTTGACCACAAACAGCGGAGACATTTCGCTGAACTTGTCGCGCAGCTCTCGGGGGACTTCAATATCTACTTGAGCGAAGCCAAAGAGTGAGCCGTCTAGAACACCTTGCTCGAGAGCTTCCAATCCTTCAACAGGGTCGGCGATTTTAATCAGCTTCTCCTTCCCACATGGGAAGTCCTGCAGCAGGGTACTAGGGTAGAGCATGTTCGCGTCATAACCCAGAATGGTCTTGCATTCATCTCTCAATTCTTCACCCGAGATGGCAAAGTACGCGCTATCTGTGTCCATGTATACATACTCAAAGTCTCGACGATCCACGTACTTGTCGAGAAAATCATAGTAGAACTCGAGCATGCGAAGCTTGGCTAGTTGGTAGACGGCAATACCGCACTGATAGGCTCGATCGATGCTGACCTCCTGTTTACCCCTTCTTAATTCGTACGCATCTCCAATCTCTCCAAGGTCCTCGAGATATGGGCTCCTCATTGCCGCATCTACCTCTTTTTCATTTCTTGTGAAACTAGTGTTGGCATGCCTCGCTAGGTCCTCGATCATCTTTCCATAGAAGCTATTACCTTTCAACTTGGCTGTATCGCCTGCGATGCGCTTATCGGGGTCTTTATCTGCCTGCCGTCGCGCATCCGCAATCTCTTCCGGAAACCACGCGAATGGCTTACCTCTAGAGTACTTCAGGAACTGATAAAAAGCGGTGACTTTTAGCCCATGCTCTAGGTACCATTTGAGTACGGGAGTATACAACAGGATCCTCTCAGCTTTCATCAACCCCAAGAGCTTCTTGGTACCCGGAACACGTTTGCGCCCCGTCCTCCGTAAGTACTCGTGCATGTGCTGAGAGATTTGGGTATCGGGTATCTCCTTGACCACAAACAGCGGAGACATTTCGCTGAACTTGTCGCGCAGCTCTCGGGGGACTTCAATATCTACTTGAGCGAAGCCAAAGAGTGAGCCGTCTAGAACACCTTGCTCGAGAGCTTCCAATCCTTCAACAGGGTCGGCGATTTTAATCAGCTTCTCCTTCCCACATGGGAAGTCCTGCAGCAGGGTACTAGGGTAGAGCATGTTCGCGTCATAACCCAGAATGGTCTTGCACTCGCGGGGTTCGCTGTTGACTTGAGATCTTATAGCTATCACATCCCTCTCGTGGTACCTTCAAAAGACGATCGCGGGGCCGCCAACCATGCCGGTCTGCAAAAGCTCGTAGGCTTCGTTTCTCGTGCACTCGTCGCAAGTTTTTCGGACTTCGATGCAAGCCTTGCATCGGGCTTTGAAGCAGTCTTCTTTACATTTGTGCCTGCAAGGTTCTCCTGGCGCATATAGCTCGAGATCGGGGTCCAAGCGCAGGGACTTGTTCAGGACATAGCGCATCGATACACTTGGTATACTCACGGCGTCTTTCAAAATGTCAATCTCATCCTCATAGTACGTGTTGCGAGTCTTGTCGACTGCTTCTACAAAGGGTACTACGTCTGCCAAGTTGTACTCGGCTAACCAATCCATCATTGTCACACAACCTCTCCTGTAGAACTCATCGCGGAACGCCTGGTAATCTTCGGGGGAGAGGGTGTTTTTACCGCTGAGGGTGCTATAGAAGGCCTCATGTTCGACGGGGCCGGCAAGATTCAGCTTTTCATAGCTCGACAGCCACTCGTACGGGAACACGAGCTTTTCAAGATTGCAATCCAATGACTTGCACCATCCGGCATAACTCATTCCAGGCGCGAGAAAGTTTTTATTATCTATGAATTTGAACTTTGATGTCGTGAGGAACATGTAGTCAGTGTCCTTCTTTGCTACTTTGATTTTATCCTCATCGTCATCCGCAATTCGTTCGACGAAATACCGCTTGATTAGGTTGATGTCGTACTTTCCGCTATTGAAACCGATCACTGTCACTTGGTTCACCCACTCGTTCCAAGCTTTTGGGGTTTGGTTCGGGAGCATGTCAAAATCATCGGGCTTGGGGTGCAGCCTTTCAACCTCTTCTACGATGCGGGCTTGCCTCTGCTCGAGCTGCTCAACGAATTTCCGCACGAGAGTTTTGGGATATTCGTGCATCATGAACGTGGGATGTTCTTGGAGACTATCGTGGATGGCAACACTCACTGGGATTTGCTCCGAAAGGTATGTTAGATCGGTTGTTTGCTGGTAATTTAAAGGTGCTAGGAGAGCTTCAAAGTCAAAGACGATGAAGTGGGGGTAGGGCTGAAATTCTTTCTTGAATTGCCTCTTAACATTTGGGGGGTTCTCGCACTCCCAAGTGGTGACTGGGTTGTACCCGAGTTTTTGGATGTGATCCTCCTTGAATTTAGTGAGATAGTACTGATTTTTGTCCGCGTTGCTTCTGTTGGGTTGACAGGGGCATCCATGCCACTTGCAGCCGTGATATTCATAGACTGTCTTGGTCTGAGGTTCATAACCATCTACTCTATACACCTCCTTATCACCCTCACGTATAACGCGCTCCCCTCCATGCCCGCAGAGCGCGTGATGTATATGCATTTCCGCCTGCTCCGACAATGCCTTAATCCATCGGCATGCCGCATAGCTGGATGCGTATTGCTCGTAGAAGACCTTTTCTGATTTGCACGGCATGCGCTTGACCTTTTCACCCTTGCAAATGATCGTTGTTTTGACACCTTCGCACTCGTTATTCTTGTGCCGCGTGAGGTGGCAGGATTTTGTGAACATTCGGGTGCAAGCCTCGCATTCCCAGCTCTGAGTCAAAACATCCATCTTCTTGATGTAAAAGCAGTGGCCATCCAGTATGCCGAGATCAATCGTGTCTAACCCCTTCTTGTACTGATTCTGCCCGTAAACTAACCGCCATGGTGCCTTGTCGGACTTCTTCTTCGGTTCAAAGACTCTGATGTTAATCTTGAAGTGCTTGGCGATCCCTTCAAGGCCAACGAACTTCGTTGCACGTACATCTTGACGCTTTAATTCAGGATTTTCATAGTACTCGCGTGCTAGTTTGAAAGCTGGCCTTGTTAGGAACTCTGTCCCCCTTTTTACGTCGGCCCTCTCCCTTACAGCCAAGCATCTCCATAAGCACAGGTTGTCGGTTCTGGCATCTTCACCGTCCATTGCGTAGATGCACCTCCTATTTCGCAGCCAATCTGGAAGTGGTCCGCATCCCAATAAGGGCTCCCTCGTAGAGAGGATCTTGACCCGCATATGCTTGAAGACAATCTTGCCTTCGTATGCTCCGGGGGTCTCGATGGTTCTGTCGTGTGGTAGGTAGGCCTTGGTCCAGAACTCCGCATCTTCTAGATCGAGGCGCTTCATCTCGCATTCTTCCATGAAGGCCTCGATTTCCGCCAGGCTTGAGAGTGACTGTGAGCTCTTGCTCTTGTGGTAAGCCGACACGTCACCACCACCTCGGTAAATATCACAGCTGAAACTGTAGACTACCTTGACGCGCATGTCTACGTGAGGCGTGATTTTTTGCATGATGGCCTCTGTCGGCGGTTGGTTAAGGTTCTTGTTGAACTACCAGGTCTTGATACGGTTTCCGTCTTCCAACATGTGCGTATCGTTCTCGTCGAATATGTGCTGGATATCCTCGATCTCCTCCGGGTTCGTAGCTTGCTTCTTCCCCCCTCCGAACATGTGCTTGAGGTCGGCGATTCCCTGATATTCGTCTTCAATGGTGATCCGTTGGACCTCATCGTGGAGCGATGTCGCTCCCGAGATTTGCTCCTTAGCCTTGTTATAATAGAAAGTAACGGTATCCCGCACGCTCCGTAGTTGATCGGCGAGAGCGTTTCGTGTTGCTGCTACTGGTGCCGACACGGTGCTATATAATTTACTGATTGCTTTCATGAACCAACTCATCTTTATTATATACAGATTTCAACATGAAATAGCGCGGTCGGGTTTGAGTAAGGGACTTTCCCCCCTACTCAACTGCGCATGCGCTGGTTTTGTTGAGGTCAGCATTATCACTAATGGTTTGTGCGCATGCGTTGGAATTATCGGTTTCGAAGGGGGGTGGAGGGGGTGGAAGCGGAGTTTTGTCGATCGGGAGGTGGGCAAGTTGGTAAAAAGCGGGGGTAGAGGTGGCAGAGGCGGGGTTTTTGAGGGTTTTTGGTGGTGAGGTAGTTGGCGAGCAGGTTGGTTTTGGTGAGGGAGGGGGGAGGTCGGGTAGGCGGTGTTTTGGGGGGTCAAGGTGTGAAAGGAGGAAAAACCTGGTTATATCGCCCTTTACATACTACTTAAGCTGTAACCATTTCTAAGAATACGGGTATGCTTAGGGAAGACGTGCTTTTTAAGACCTGGCCTGTCTAACGAATGCACAATGCAAGCTTTCCGATGGAAAACAGCAACGGGTGATTTTCTGGAATGAGAAAACCGAGTCTACGATGTCCGAGCACTCCCGACTCGATCATTATCATAATCAGTGCTTCCTAGTATTGACAAAGCCTTAAATGTTGTTAACATGATCTAAATTTACGGACATCTGGAGCTAAATGTTCTCTTGGAGTAGTTACACCGGATTCCGTGTGACACCACACAACCACAAAAAATTCTTTCCTTTTCCTAAATTTTCCCGACCCCCCAACCGCAATGAAAAATTCCGAAAATGACGAATACCGTAGGGATGATACATACCTTAAACTCAGGGACCTAGAAAGAGTGTGAGTTTTTTTATCTGTAACCTGTTCAACATCGCATACAGTGGCCAAACTGGGCCTGTTTTTATTGCTTTTGGTTTCGATTAAGTTGCTCCTACTGCACATGTGCGAAAATTATTGAACGCCTGCAAGCGCGAATTTAGTACGACGAAAATGATTGTACAACACGGCTTTTTCATATAAGAACGCTCAACATGCCAGGATACTTCATCAAATGTTCTTAACTTTTCCGATTTCAAATTTCAAAATGTTCTTAAATTGTTTTTAACTTTCTCCTTATTTTGCGACTTTTGAACTTTAAAGGAGAATTTCTGTGCAACGCTAAACGAAGCAGAAATCTTTTACCATCCTTGGTACTGCAGCAGAAGCAAGGTAAAACTTGTAAGCTGTAGCCTTCTCTGGGAACACGGGTATGTTTAGGGAAGATCTGCTTTTTAACACCTGGTCTGTCTAACGAATGCACAATGCAAGCTGTCCGATGGAAAACAGCAACGGGTGATTTTCTAGACTGGGAAAACCGAGTCTACGATGTCCGAGCAGTCCCGACTCGATCATTATGATAATCAGTGCTTCCTAGTATTGACAAAGCCTTAAATGTTCTGAACATGATCTAAATTTATGGACATATGGAGCTAAATGTTCTTTTGGAGTAGTTACTCCGGATTCCGTGTGACACCACACAACTACAAAAAATTCTTTTCTTTTGCTAAATTTTCCCGACCCCCAACCGAAACGAAAAACTCCGAAGATGACGAATACCGCAGAGATGATACATACCTTAAACTCCGGGACCTAGAAATAGTGTGAGTTTTTTTATCTGTAACCTGTTCAACATCGCGTACAGAAGCCATACTGCGCGTGTTTTTATTGCTTATGGTTTCGATTAATTTGCTCTTACTGCGCATGTGCGAGAATTATTGAACGCCTGCAAGCGCGAATTTAGTACGACGAAGATGACTGTACAACACGGAGTTTTCTCATAAGAACGCTCAACATGGCAGGATACTTCATCAAATGTTCTTAACTTTTCCGATGTGAAATTTCAAAATGTTCTTAAATTGTTTTTAACTTTCTCCTTATTTTGCGACTTTTGAACTTTAAAGGAGACTTTCAGTGCAACGCTAAAAGAAAAAAAAATCTTTGACCATCCTTGGGGCTGCTGCAGAAGCAATGTAAAAGTTGTAAGCTGTAACGTTCTCCCTGAACACGGGTATGCTTAGGGACGACCTGCTTTTTAACACCTTGCATGTCCAATGAATGCACAATGCAAGTTTTCTGATGGAAAACAGCAACCGGTGTTTGTCTGGACTGAGAAAACTGGGTCTACGATGTCCGAGCAGTCCCGACACGATCATAATGATAATCAGTGCTTCCTAGTATTGACAAAGCGTTAAATGTTCTTAACATGATCTAACTTTACGCACATCTAGAGCTAAATGTTCTTTTGGAGTAGTTACTCCGGATTCCGTGTGACCCCACACAACCACAAAAAATTTTTTCCTTTGGCTAAATTTTCCCGACCCCAACCGGAACGAAAAATGCCGAAAATGAGGAATACCGTAGAGATGATGCATACCTTTAACTCAGGGACCTAGAAATAGTGTGATTTTTTTCATCTGTAACCTGTTCAACATCGCGTACAGTCGCCATACTGCGCGTGTTTTTATTGCTTATGGTTTCGATTATTTTGCTCCTACTGCGCATGTGCGAAAATTATTGAACACCTACAAGCGCGAATTTACTACGACGAAGATGACTGTACAACACGGGTTTTTCTCATAAGAACGCTCAACATGGCAGGATACTTCATCAATTGTTCTTAGCTTTTCCGATTTGAAATTTCAAAATGTTCTTAAATCGTTTTTACTTTCTCCTTATTTTGCGACTTTTGAACTTTAAAGGAGAATTTCAGTGCAACGCTAAAAGAAGCAAAAATATTTGCCAAACCTTGGTAATGCTCCAGAAGCAATGTAAAACTTGTAAGCTGTAACCTTCTCTCAGAACACGGATATCCTTAGGGAAAACCTGCTTTTTAATACCTAGCCTGTCTAACGAATGCACAATGCAAGCTTTCTGATGGAAAACAACAACGGGTGATTGTCTGGGTTGAGGAAACAGAGTCTACGATGTCCGAGCAGTCCCGACTCGATCATAATGATAATCAGTGCTTCCTAGTATTTACAAAGCCTTAAATGTTCTCAACATTATCTAAATTTACGGACATCTGGAGCTAAATGTTCTTTTGGAGTAGTTACTATGGATTCCCTGTGACACCACACAACCACAAAAAAAATTTTCCTTTTGCTAAATTTTCCCGACCCACAACCGAAACGAAAAATACCGAAAATGACGATTAACGTAGAGAGGATGCATACCTTAAACTCAGGCACCTAGGATTAGTGTGAGTTTTTTTTAACTGTAACTTGTTCAACATCGCGCACAGAGGCCATACTGCGCGTGTTTTTATTGCTTATGGTTTCGATTACTTTGCTCCTACTGCGCATGTGCGAGAATTATTGAACGCCTGCAAGCGCGAATTTACTACGACGAAGATGACTGTACTACACGGTTTTTTCTCATAAGAACGCTCAAAGTGGCAGGATACTTCATCAAATGTTCTTAACTTTTCTGATTTGAAATTTCAAAATGTTTTCAAATTCTTTTTAACTTTCTCCTTATTTTGCGACTTTTGAACTTTAAAGGAGAATTTCAGTGCAACGCTAAAAGAAGCAAAAGTCTTTGACCTTCCTTGGTACTGCTGCAGAAGCAATGTAAAACTTGTAAGCTGTAACCTTCTGTGAGAACACGGGTATGGTTAGGGAAGACCTGCTTCTTAACACCTGGCCTGTCTAACGAATGCACAATGCAAGCATTATGATGGAAAACAGCAACGGGTGATTGTCTGGATTGAGAAAACCGAGTCTACAATGTCCGAGCAGTCCCGACTCGATCATAATGAATATCAGTGCTTCCTAGTATTGACAAAGCCTTAAATGTTCTTAACATGATCTAAATTTACGGACATGTGGAGCTAAATGTTCTTTTGGAGTAGTTACTCCGGATTCCGTGTGACACCACACAACCACAAAAAATTCTTTCCTTTTGCTAAATTTTCCCGACCCCAAGCCAAACGAAAAATTCCAGAAATGACGTATACCGTAGAGATGATACATACCTTAAACTCAGGGACCTAGAAATAGTGTGAGTTTTTTTATCTGCAACCTGTTCAACATTGCGTACAGAGGCCATACTGAGCGTGTTTTTATTGCTTATAGTTTCGATTAATTTGCTCCTACCGCGCATGTGCGAGAATTATTGAACGCCTGCAAGTGCGAATTTAGTACGACGAAGATGACTGTACAACACGGGTTTTTCTCATAAGAACACTCAACATGGCAGGATACTTCATCAAATGTTCTTAACTTTTCCGATTTGAAATTTCAAAATGTTGTCAATTTGTTTCTAACCTTCTCCTTATTTTGCGACTTTTGAACTTTAAAGGAGAATTTCAGTGCAACGCTAAAAGAAGCAAAAATCTTTGACCATCCTTGGTACTGCTGCAGAAGTAAGGTACAACTTGTAAGCTGTAACCTTCTCCGAGAACACGGGTATGCTTAGGGAAGATCTGCTTTTTAACACCTGGCCTGTCTAACGAATGCACAATGCTAGTTTTTTGATGGAAAACAGCAACGGGTGATTGTCTGGACTGTGAAAACCGAGTCTACGATGTCCGAGCAGGCCCGACTCGATCATTATGATAATCAGTGCTTCCTAGTATTGACAAAGCCTTAAATGTTGTTAACATGATCTAAATTTACGGACATCTGGAGCTAAATTTTTTTGCAGTAGTTACTCCGGATTCCGTGTGACACCACAAAACCACAAAAAATTCTTTCCTTTTGCTAAATTTTCCCGACCCCAAGCCAAACGAAAAATTCCAGAAATGACGTATACCGTAGAGATGATACATACCTTAAACTCAGGGACCTAGAAATAGTGTGAGTTTTTTTATCTGTAACCTGTTCAACATCGCGTACAGAGGCCATACTGAGCGTGTTTTTATTGGCTTATAGTTTCGATTAATTTGCTCCTACCGCGCATGTGCGAGAATTATTGAACGCCTGCAAGTGCGAATTTAGTACGACGAAGATGACTGTACAACACGGGTTTTTCTCATAAGAACGCTCAACATGGCAGGATACTTCATCAAATGTTTTTAACTTTTCCGATTTGAAATTTCAAAATGTTGTCAATTTGTTTCTAACCTTCTCCTTATTTTGCGACTTTTGAACTTTAAAGGAGAATTTCAGTGCAACGCTAAAAGAAGCAAAAATATTTGACCATCCTTGGTACTGCTGCAGAAGCGATGTAAAAGTTGTAAGCTGTAACCTTCTCTGAGAACACGGGTATGCTTAGGGAAGACCTGCTTTTTAACACCTGGCCTGTCTAACCAATACACAATGCAAGCTTACTGTTGGAAAACAGCAACGGGTGATTGTCTGGGTTGAGGAAACAGAGTCTACGATGTCCGAGCAGTCCCGACTCGATCATAATGATAATCAGTGCTTCCTAGTATTTACAAAGCCTTAACTGTTCTTAACATGATCTAAATTTACGGACATCTGGAGCAAAATGTTCTTTTGGAGTAGTTACTCCGGATTCCGTGTGACACCACACAACCACAAAAGATTCTTTCCTTTTGCTAAAATCTTCTCGACCCCAACCGAAACGAAAAATTTAGAAAATGACGAATTAACGTAGAGATGATACATACTTTAAACTCAGGGACCTAGAAATAGTGTGAGTTTTTTTATCTGTAACCTGTTCAACATCGCGTACAGTGGCCATACTGCGCGTGTTTTTTATTGCTTATGGTTTCGATTAATTTGCTCCTACTGCGCATGTGCGAAAATTATTGAACGCCTACAAGCGGCGAATTTACTACGACGAAGATGACTGTACAACCACGGGTTTTTCTCACAAGAAGCGCTCAACATGGCAGGATACTTCATCAAATGTTCTTAATTTTTTCCGATTTGAAATTTCAAATGTTCTCAAATTGTTTCTAACTTTCTCCTTATTTTCGACTTTTGAACTTTAAAGAGAATTTCAGTGCAACGCTAAAAGAAGCAGAAAATCTTTGACCCATCCTTGGTACTGCTACAGAAGCAATGCTAAAACTTGTAAGCTGTAACCTTCTCTGAGAACACGGGTATGCTTAGGGAAGACTGCTTTTTAAACACTTGGCCTATTCTCTCAGTCTACATGCCTTTGAAGGGGTCCACAGATCGATTGGAGTTCATGTTAACAGATGAAATTCATCATGACAAGAATGTGGCTTTCACAGGACTAACGATGCATTTACTGGTAGAAATAAATGACTGATATGACGAAGCTGTACTTAAATTTACCGAGTGCACCTACACAAAGCGCTGACATGCAGGAGGAAAGCCAAAAATATAGACTCGATGAAATTGGTGAAATTGAGAAGTATCTGCGATCTGAAATTAAGGAGAGGGATAAGCTTGCGAAGAAGTTCAAGATGCATGGGACATGGGTACGCTACTGTGACCATGGGCTGTTGGGTATAAGCGTGATCACGTCCGGGATCGGTATTGGGACCCTGTTATCCGGGATGGGTGTACCACTAGCAGTGGCAATGGGTGGTATTTCATTAGCCGTGGGGATGGGGCAGGCAGGCCTTAAAACAGCTGGAAAAAGGTTGGGGGTAAAATCAAAAAAAGCATGAGAACATAAGGCTGATCGCCGAAGCAAAGCTGAACTCGATCGTTGATCTAATATCAAGGGCTGTTGAAAACGGCGAAATTGATAAATACGAGTTTAGCCATATATTACAGGAGAAACAAAAATATGGTATTGAAGGAACAGATGCGACAGAGGTTCAATCGCATTATTGATTCCATCAATGAGCAGGAGCGTGCCAAGCTAGTTGCTAGGGGGAGGCAAGAGGGTAGGGAAGAGTTTTTAAAAAACGTACAATCTGCGCAGTATACAAGCGCTATGTAAACCCTCCACCTGAGTATAGGATAATTAATTTTATTTCATAGGCCTATGGTGCCTATGAAATAGAGGACCTTTTTCATCATCTTCACCTAGCAGGGGCTCACTTTCCGAGTGTTGTCGATATTTACATTCATGTATATACACCTGTGGATGATAATTATTACCCTGCATGTATATCGATGATATTCCAATGATTGCCGTGGCATAGCATGGCAGGTTGTATGGCACCGGCATACCATGAAATTTTGTTGTAACCGCATCCTTATAACACGTTAATATAACGATCTTTTTTAACCGGGGCTGTCGTCAATTTCTGGGAAATTAGCTCCTCTATCTTGGACCAGATCTGACGGTACTTCACAATCCATTCTGGATGCTCGTCTAGATCGAGACCCATTGCTGGTACGGCACTGGCATTATATCTTGTGACGCCGTTCGGTGACCAAATCTTAGATGGCGTTTTTACCCTCAGTGAGGCAACCAGGTCCCGTGTATGATGACCTTTAACATAACGCCTATCTTTACCACCATTGGCCGGGATTGGATTGGACACCGTCAGGTTTTCAATATTGATATCGTATATGTTTGTAAATGTTGATGCATTGGAATGGAATATCTTGTTATCTACCAGTTTCGTTTTCAAATTGCATTGCTTTATTGTAATTCAAACGACTTCAGGGAATGGCATGTCAGCGTACATACACACCCGCCACCGTTGTAGCTGATATATTCCTGATAGCAGTACCAACATAAAATTTTTCCATTTACCTCAAACCTTCTGCCACATCTACATCTGTCGTACACATCCAGCATACGTTTGCAGTCCTTACATTGTTGTTCATCCATTTATTTCCAAGTCATTAATACGATCGTCCAGATATTTAATCATCCGTTCATTCTCTTTGTCCTTCTCTGATTCTTGTACTAATGCCAAGGACATAAGTGGGAGGAGACCGATGCCGGCCATGAAGATCATGACTACTGCATTTCCAAAAATATCGAATTTTACTTGACAATTCATTAATTATAATGTCAAACAACTATGCTGTATGATAACGTTTTTCAGGCCAACCCCAAAAATTCCTCTTGCGTCAAACCGCCCCCAAATCTGAAGAGGCGTCTCCAGTCTGGGGCAGGCCGTCCTTTATACCGCCTTTTCAACAGCCACATTGACATTTCGTACGCACTATCATACACCTTTCGCTCTTCCACATAAGCCAGGCAGCATGCATTACTACAAAAGTAGCCCTCATACACATACCCGTCGTCGTCGTCATGTCGCCCCATATGAACAGCCATGTTTTCCCATCACTTGAAAAAATTCAGATTCCGTCTTATGTTTTGTACTAACCTGCGGCGGATTGTATCTCATGGGGCACCTGACTTTGTCGCATAGTTCTATAGAGCACCAGTAACAGAGTACCATTTTATATATCATTCCAACAAAGTCCGAAGAAAGGGAATTTCCCATTACTCATTTGCCAATCATGTATGATTGGCAAATGAGTAATGGCAAATTCCCTAATGCGCGTAGAATATTATGGGAAATTGCGCCAGAAAATATTTTACTCCTATTCTGTATACTTTGATGACGTCACTATATTGCACTGATTATTAGGGAGATACCCCTGATAGGCATGGCTAAGCATTGTATAGTACTGCATGGTACCGCAGGGTATTGGATTATCAGGGATTTGTTGTGACGTGTGCGTGCGCGTGCGCTGGATGTGCTTTGCGCCAGAAGTAACATTTCCCTATCTCTGCTTCTGCAGCAGTACCAAGGATGGTCAAAGACTTTTGCTTATTTTAGCGTTGCACTGAAATTCTCCTTTAAAGTACAAAAGTCGCAAAATAAGGAGAAAGTTAAAAACAATTTGAGAACATTTTGAAATTTCAAATCAGAAAAGTTAAAAACATTTGATGAAGTATCCTGCCATGTTGAGCGTTCTTATGAGAAAAACCCGTGTTGTACAGTCATCTTCGTCGTAGTAAATTCGCGCTTGCAGGCGTTCAATAATTCTCGCACATGCGCGGTAGGAGCAAATTTATCGACACCATAAGCAATAAAAACACGCACAGTATGACCTCTGTGCGCGATGTTGAACAGGTTACAGTTAAAAAAAAACTCACACTATTTCTATGTCCCTGAGTTTAAGGTATGTATCATCTCTACGTTATTCATCATTTTCGGAATTTTTCGTTTCGGTTGGGTTTCGGGAAAATTTAGCAAGAGGAAAGAATTTTTTGTGGTGGTGTCGTGTCACACGGAATCCGGAGTAACTACTCCAAAAGAATATTTAGCTCCAGATGTCCATAAATTTAGATCATGTTAAGAACATTTAAGGCTTTGTAAATGCTAGGAAGCACTGATTATCATTATGATCGAGTCGGGACTGCTCGGACATCGTAGACTCGGTTTTCTCAGTCCAGACAATCACCGGTTGCTGTTTTCCATCAGAAAGCTTGCATTGTGCATTCGTTAGACAGGCCAGGTGTTAAAAAGCAGGTCTTCCCTAAGCATACCCGTGTTCTCAGAGAAGGTTACAGCTTACAAGTTTTACATTGCTTCTGCAGCAGTACCAAGGATGGTCAAATATTTTTGCTTCTTTTAGCGTTGCACTGAAGTTCTCCTTTAAAGTTCAAAAGTCGCAAAATAAGGAGAAAATTAGAAACAATTTGAGAACATTTTGAAACTTCAAATCGGAAATGTTAAGAACATTTGATGAAGTATCCTGCCATGTTGAGCGTTCTTAAGAGAAAAACCCGAGTTGTACAGTCATCTTCGTCGTAGTAAATTCGCGCTTGCAGGCGTTCAATAATTCTCGCACATGCGCAGTAGGAGCAAATTAATCGAAACCATAAGCAATAAAAACTCGCGCAGTATTGGCTCTGTGCTCGATGTTGAACAGGTTACAGTTTAAAAAAACTCACACTATTTCTAGGTCCCTGAGTTTAAAGTATGTATCCTCTCTACGTTATTCTTCATTTTCGGAATTTTTCGTTTCGGTTGGGGGTCGGGAAAATTTAGCAAAAGGAAAGAATTTTTTGTGGTTGTGTGGTGTCACACCGAATCTGGAGTAACTACTCCAAAAGAACATTTAGCTCCAGATGTCCGTAAATTTAGATCATGTTAAGAACATTTAAGGCTTTGTAAATACTAGGAAGCACTGATTATCATTATGATCGAGTCGGGACTGCTCGGACATCGTAGACCCGGTTTCCTCAGTCCAGACAATCACCCGCTGCTGTTTTCCATCAGAAAGCTTGCATTATGCATTCGTTAGACAGGCCAGGTGTTAAAAAGCAGGTCTTCCCTAAGCATACCCGTGTTCTCAGAGAAAGTTACAGCTTACAAGTTTTACATTGCTTCTGCAGCAGTACCAAGGATGGTCAAAGATTTTTGCTTCTTTTAGCGTTGCACTGAATTTCTCCTTTAAAGTTCAAAAGTCGCAAAATAAGGAGAAAGGTAAAAACAATTTAAGAACATTTTGAAATCTCAAAACGGAAAAGCTAAGAACATTTAATGAAGTATCCTGCCATGTTGAGCGTTCTTATGAGAAAAACCCGTGTTGTACAGTCATCTTCGTCGTAGTAAATTCGCGCTTGTAGGCGTTCAATAATTCTCGCCCATGCGCAGTAGCAGCAAATTAATCGAAACCATAAGCAATAAAAACACGCGCAGTATGGCCTCTGTGCGCGATGTTGAACAAGTTACAGTTGAAAAGACTAACACTACTTTTAGGTCCCTGAGTTTAAGGTATGTAACATCTCTACGTTATTCGTCATTTTCGAAATTTTTCGTTTCGGTTGGGGGTCGGGAAAATTTAGCAAAAGGAAAGAATTTTTTGTGGTTGTGTGGTGTCACACCGAATCTGGAGTAACTACTCCAAAAGAACATTTAGCTCCAGATGTCCGTAAATTTAGATCATGTTAAGAACATTTAAGGCTTTGTAAATACTAGGAAGCACTGATTATCATTATGATCGAGTCGCGACTGCTCGGACATCGTAGACTCGGTTTCCTCAGTCCAGACAATCACCCATTGCTGTTTTCCATCAGAAAGCTTGCATTGTGCATTCGTTAGACAGGCCAGGTGTTAAAAAGCAGGTCTTCCCAAAGCATACCCGTGTTCTCAGAGAAGGTTACAGCTTACAAGTTTTACATTGCTTCTGCAGCAGTACCAAGGATGGTCAAAGATTTTTGCTTCTTCTAGCGTTGCACTGAAGTTCTCCTTTAAAGTTCAAAAGTCGCAAAATAAGGAGAAAGTTAAAACAATTTGAGAACATTTTGAAATTTCAAATCGGAAAAGTTAAGAACATTTGATGAAGTATCCAGCCATGTTGAGCGTTCTTAAGAGACAAACCCGTGTTGTACAGTCATCTTCGTCGTAGTAAATTCGCGCTTGCAGGCGTTCAATAATTATCGCACATGCGCAGTAGGAGCAAATTAATCGAAACCATAAGCAATAAAAACACGCGCAGTATGGCCTCTGTGCGCGATGTTGAACAGTTTACAGTTTAAAAAAACTCACACTATTTCTAGGTCCCTGAGTTTAAGGTATGTATCCTCTCTACGTTATTCGTCATTTTCGAAATTTTTCGTTTCGGTTGGGGGTCGGGAAAATTTAGCAAAAGGAAAGAATTTTTTGTGTTTGTGTGGTGTCACACCAAATCTGGAGTAACTACTCCAAAAGAACATTTAGCTCCAGATGTCCGTAAATTTAGATCATGTTAAGAACATTTAAGGCTTTGTAAATACTAGGAAGCACTGATTATCATTATGATCGAGTCGGGACTGCGCGAACATCGTAGACTCTGTTTCCTCATACCAGACAATCACCCGTTGCTGTTTTCCATCAGAGAGCTTGCATTGTGCATTCGTTAGACAGGCCAGGTATTAAAAAACAGTTCCTCCCTAAAGATGCCCGTGTTCTCAGAGAAGGTTACAGCTTACATGATTTACATTGCTTCTGCAGCATTACCAAGGATGGTCAAAGATTTTGGCTTCTTTTAGCGTTGCACTGAAATTCTCCTTTAAAGTTCAAAAGTCGCAAAATCAGGAGAAAGTTAGAAACAATTTGAGAACATTTTGAAATTTCAAATCGGAGAAGTTAAGAACATTTGATGAAGTATCCTGCCATGTTGAGCGTTCTTATGAGAAAAACCCGTGTTGTACAGTCATCTTCGTCGTAGTAAATTCCCGCTTGCAGGCGTTCAATAATTCTCGCCCATGCGCAGTAGCAGCAAATTAATCGAAACCATAAGCAATAAAAACACGCGCAGTATGGCCTCTGTGCGCGATGTTGAACAAGTTACAGTTGAAAAGACTCACACTATTTCCAGGTCCCTGTGTTTAAGGTATGTATTTTCTCTACGTTATTCGTCATTTTCGGAATTTTTCGTTTCGGTTGGGGGTCGGGAAAATTTAGCAAAAGGAAAGAATTTTTTGTGGTTGTGTGATGTCACAAGAAATCCGGAGTAACTACTCCAAAAGAACATTTAGCTCCAGATATCCGTAAATTTAGATCATGTTAAGAACATTTAAGGCTTTGTCAATACTAGGAAGCACTGATTATCATTATGATCGAGTCGGGACTGCTCGGACATCGTAGACTCTGTTTTCTCAGTCCAGACAATCACCCGTTGCTGTTTTCCATCAGAAGGCTTGCATTGTGCATTCGTTAGACACGCCAGGTGTTAAAAAGCACGTCTTCCCTAAGCATACCCGTGTTCTCAGAGAAGGTTACAGTTTACAAGTTTTACATTGCTTCTGCAGCAGTACCAAGGATGGCCAAAGATTTTTGCTTCTTTTAGCGTTGCACTTAAACTCTCCTTTAAAGTTCAAAAGTCGCAAAATAAGGAGAAAGTTAAAAATAATTTGAGAACATTTTGAAATTTCAAATCGGAAAAGTTAAGAACATTTGCTGAAGTATCCTGCCATGTTGAGCGTTCTTATGAGAAAAAACCGTGTAGTACAGTCATCTTCGTCGTAGTAAATTCGCGCTTGCAGGCGTTCGATAATTCTCGCACATGCGCAGTAGGAGCAAATTAATCGAAACCATAGGCAATAAATACACGCGCAGTATGACCTCTGTGCGCGATGTTGAACAAGTTACAGTTAAAAAACACTCACACTATTTCTAGGTCCCTGAGTTTAAGGTATGTATCATATCTACGTTATTCACCTTTTTTGGAATTTTTCGTTTCGGTTGGGGTTCGGGAAAATTTAGCAAAAGGAAAGAATTTTTTGTGGTGGTGTCGTGTCACATGGAATCCGGAGTAACTACTCCAAAAGAACATTTAGCTCCAGATGTCCGTAAATTTAGATCATGTTAAGAACATTTAAGGCTTTGTCAATACTAGGAAGCACTAATTATCATTATGATCGAGTCGGGACTGCTCGGACATCGTAGACTCTGTTTCCTCATACAAGACAATCACCCGTTGCTGTTTTCCATCAGAGAGCTTGCATTGTGCATTCGTTAGACAGGCCAGGTGTTAAAAAGCAGGTCTTCCCTAAGCATACCCGTGTTCTCAGAGAAGGTTACAGCTTACAAGTTTTACATTGCTTCTGCAGCAGTACCAAGGATGGTCAAAGATTTTTGCTTCTTTTAGCGTTGCACTGAAATTCTCCTTTAAAGTTGAAAAGTCGCAAAATAAGGAGAAAGTTAAAATAATTTGAGAACATTTTGAAATTTCAAATCGGAAAAGTTAAGAACATTTGCTGAAGTATCCTGCCATGTTGAGCGTTCTTATGAGGAAAACCCGTGTTGTACAGTCATCTTCCTCGTAGTAAATTCCCGCTTGCAGGCGTTCAATAATTCTCGCCCATGCGCAGTAGCAGCAAATTAATCGAAACCATAAGCAATAAAAACACGCGCAGTATGGCCTCTGTGCGCGATGTTGAACAAGTTACAGTTGAAAAGACTCACACTATTTCCAGGTCCCTGAGTTTAAGGTATGTATCATCTCTACGTTATTCGTCATTTTCGAAATTTTTCGTTTCGGTTGGGGGTCGGGAAAATATAGCAAAATGAAAGAATTTTTTGTGGTTGTAAGGTGTCACACGGAATCCGGAGTAACTACTCCAAAAGATCATTTAGCTCCAGATGTCCGTAAATTTAGATCATGTTAAGAACATTTAAGGCTTTGTAAATACTAGGAAGCACTGATTATCATTATGATCAAGTCGGGACTGCTCGGACATCGTAGACTCTGTTTCCTCAACCCAGACAATCACCTGTTGCTGTTTTCCATCAGAAAGCTTGCATTGTGCATTCGTTAGACAGGCCAGGTGTTAAAAAGCAGGTCTTCCCTAAGCATACCCGTGTTCTCAGAGAAGGTTACAGCTTACAAGTTTTACATTGCTTCTGCAGCAGTACCAAGGATGGTCAAAGATTTTTGCTTCTTTTGGCGTTGCACTGATATTCTCCTTTAAAGTTCAAAATTCGCAAAATAAGGAGAAAGTTAAAACAATTTGAGAACATTTTGAAATTTCAAATCGGAAAAGTTAAGAACATTTGATGAAGTATCCTGCCGTGTTGAGCGTTCTTAAGAGACAAACCCGTGTTGTACAGTCATCTTCGTCGTAGTAAATTCGCGCTTGCAGGCGTTCAATAATTCTCGCACATGCGCAGTAGGAACAAATTAATCGAAACCATAAGCAATAAAAACACGCGCAGTATGGCCTCTGTGCGCGATGTTGAACGGTTTACAGTTTAAAAAAACTCACACTATTTCTAGGTCCCTGAGATTAAGGTATGTATCCTCTCTACGTTATTCTTCATTTTCGGAATTTTTCGTTTCGGTTGGGGGCGGGAAATTTAGCAGAAGGAAAGAACTTTTTGTGGTTGTGTGGTGTCACACGGAATCCGGAGTAACTACTCCAAAAGAACATTTAGCTCCAGATGTCCGTAAATTTAGATCATGTTAACAACATTTAAGGCTTTGTCAATACTAGGAAGCACTGATTATCATAATGATCGAGTCGGGACTGCTCGGACATCGTAGACTCGGTTTTCTCAGTCCTGACAATCATCCGTTGCTGTTTTCCATCAGAAAACTAGCATTGTGCATTCGTTAGACAGGCCAGGTGTTAAAAAGCAGATCTTCCCTAAGCATACCCGTGTTCTTGGAGAAGGTTACAGCTTACAAGTTTTACCTTACTTCTGCAGCAGTACCACGGATGGTCAAAGATTCTTGCTTCTTTTAGCGTTGCACTGAAATTCTCCTTTAAAGTTCAAAAGTCGCAAAATAAGGAGAAAGTTAAAAACAATTTGAGAACATTTTGAAATTTCAAATCGGAAAAGTTAAGAACATTTGATGAAGTATCCTGCCATGTTGAGCGTTCTTAAGAGAAAAACCCGTGTTGTACAGTCATCTTCGTCGTAGTAAATTCGCACTTGGAGGCCTTCAATAATTCTCGCACATGCGCAGTAGGAGCAAATTAATCGAAACCATAAGCAATAAAAACACGCGCAGTATGGCCTCTGTGCGCGATGTTGAACAAGTTACAGTTTAAAAAAACTCACACTATTTCTAGGTCCCTGAATTTAAGGTATGTATCCTCTCTACGGTATTCGTCATTTTTGGAATTTTTCATTTCGGTTGGGGGTCGAGAAAATTTAGCAAAAGGAAAGAATTTTTTGTGGTTGTGTGGTGTCACACGGAATCCGGAGTAACTACTCCAAAAGAACATTTAGCTCCAGATGTCCGTAAATTTAGATCATGTTAAGAACATTTAAGGCTTTGTAAATACTAGGAAGCACTGATTATTATTATGATCGAGTCGGGACTGCTCGGACATCGTAGACTCTGTTTCCTCAACCCAGACAATCACCCGTTGCTGCTTTCCATCAGAAAGCTTGCATTGTGCATTGGTTAGACAAGCCAGGTGTTAAAAAGCAGGTCTTCCCTAAGCATACCCTTGATCTCAGAGAAGGTTACAGCTTACAACTTTTACATTGCTTCTGCAGCAGTACCAAGGATTGGCAAATATTTTTGCTTCTTTTAGCGTTGCACTGAAATTCCTTTAAAGTTCAAAAGTCGCAACATAAGGAGAAAGGTAAAAACGATTTAAGAACATTTTGAAATTTCAAATCGGAAAAGCTAAGAACATTTGATGAAGTATCCTGCCATATTGAGCGATCTTAAGAGAAAAACCCGTGTTGTACAGTCATCTTCGTCGTAGTAAATTCGCGCTTGGAGGCGTTCAATAATTCTCGCACATGCGCAGTAGGAGCAAATTAATTGAAACCATAAGCAATAAAAACACGCGCAGTATGGCCTCTGTGGGCGATGTTGAACAGGTTACAGTTTAAAAAAACTCACACTACTTCTGGGTCCCTGAGTTTAAGGTATGTATCATCTCTACGGTATTCGTCATTTTCGAAATTTTTCGTTTCGGTTGGGGCTCGGGAAAATATAGTAAAACAGAAAGAATTTTTTGTGGTTGTGAGGTGTCACGCGGAATCCGGAGTAACTACTCCATCAGAACATTTGGCTCCAGATGTCCATAAATTTAGATCATGTTAAAAACATTTAAGGCTTTGTCAATACTAGGAAGCACTGATTATCATAATGATCGATTCGGGACTGCTCCAACATCGTAGACACGGTTTTCTCAGTCCAGACAATCACTCGTTGCTGTTTTCCATCGGAAAGCTTGCATTGTGTATTCGTTAGACAGGCCAGGTGGTAAAAAGCAGGTCTTCCCTAAGCATACCCGTGTTCTCAGAGAGGGTTACAGCTTACAAGTTTTACTTTGCTTCTGCAGCAGTACCAAGGATGGTCAAAGATTTTTGCTTCTTTTAGCGTTGCACTGATATTCTCTTTTAAAGTTCAAAAGTTGCAAAATAAGGAGAAAGTTAAAAACAATTTGAGAACATTTTGAAATTTCAAATCGGAAAAGTTAAGAACATTTGATGAAGTATCCTGCCATGTTGAGCGTTCTTATGAGAAAAATCCGTGTTGTACAGTCATTTTCGTCGTAGTAAATTCGCGCTTGCAGGCGTTCAAAAATTCTCGCCCATGCGCAGTAGCAGCAAATTAATCAAAACCATAAGCAATAAAAACACGTGCAGTATGGCCTCTGTGCGCGATGTTGAACAAGTTTCAGTTGAAAAGACTCACACTATTTCTAGGTCCTTGAGTTTAAGGTATGTATCATCTCTACGTTATTCGTCATTTTCGAAATTTTTCGTTTCAGTTGGGGGTTGAGAAAATTTAGCAAAGGGAAAGAATTTTTTGTGGTTGTGTGGTGTCACACGAAATCCGGAGTAACTACTCCAAAAGAACATTTAGCTCCAGATGTCCGTAAATTTAGATCATGTTAAGAACATTTAAGGCTTTGTCAATACTAGGAAGCACTGATTATCATTATGATCGAGTCGAGACTGCTCGGACATCGTAGAATCGGTTTTCTCAGTCCAGACAATCACCCGTTGCTGTTTTCCATCAGAAAGCTTGCATTGTACATTCGTTAGACAGGCTAGGTATTAAAAAGCAGGTCTTCCCTAAGGATACCCGTGTTCTCAGAGAAGGTTACAGCTTACAAGTTTTACATTGCTTCTGGAGCATTACCAAGGATTGGCAAATATTTTTGCTTCTTTTAGCGTTGCACTGAAATTCTGCTTTAAAGTTCAAAAGTGGCAAAATAAGGAGAAAAGTAAAAACGACTTAAAGAACATTTTGAAATTTCAAATCGGAAAAGCTAAGAACATTTGATGAAGTATCCTGCCATATTGAGCGTTCTTAAGAGAAAACCCGTGTTGCACAGTCATCTTCAACGTAGTAAATTGGCGCTTGGAGGCGTTCAATAATTCTCGCACATGCGCAGTAGGAGCAAATTAATCGAAACATTAAGCAATAAAAACACGCGCAGTATGGCCTCTGTACGCGATGTTGAACATGTTACAGATAAAAAAACTCACACTATTTCTAGGTCCCGGAGTTTAAGGTATGTATCATCTCTACGGCATTCGTCATCTTCGGAATTTTTCGTTTCGGTATGGGGTCGGGAAAATTTAGCAAAAGGAAAGAATTTTTTGTGGTTGTGTGGTGTCACACGGAATCCGGAGTAACTACTCCA